>VYZV01018109.1:58283-77619 GCA_013401275.1 Pandion haliaetus
ACTCAAACCTTATGCTGCAACTAAGTCTATATGCTGGTCCAGTCTGCAACTAAACATAAAAACTGTTAGCTGTTTCTTGCTAATCCTTATCTTACTGATGGGGATTTTGCATGACCTGTCAATCAACCTAAAACTTCATTCACTCCTACTTCCATCTGTAACTGATCTCTTAACACAAGACCCAAGTATAAACATAGTCCTCAGATTTGGTTTGTACCTTACTGTGTTATTGGTAGGGAATTTACCAATTCTGTCACTGGTCCTAAACTTAGCCGTCTAGGTCTTGCTGGAACCTAGAACAAAATACAAGTTTAAGCACAAAGTTCAGGCAAAACCTTCCCCTTAACCAAAATCCATCAATAGGTAGCTGTCACAGGGTACATTGCTGGCAACAGCTGACAATCTAGCTCAGTGAGCCTTGAAGAAACCTGAAACAATTCTTATTAGTTGCGTTAAGCACATCCCTGGCTGTACAAGTAGCACAGACTTCCATGCCTGTCTGATCAGTAACTACCCACTAGTTTCTCAGTACCATACTTTTGCCCTGAAGGATCTGGTAGGTTCTCCAGTCTAACCCTTACTCTACCTTATTCCATCTTGGCCTGTCTTAGACATAGTGTTATCTCAGAACAGAAAGCTTTTGCCCATGCAGTTACAGTAGCATTTCTCATTGTTTTCCTATGTAACTTGCAGGATGTAATGACTAGCCTTAACTTTATCCTCAGTTAATCAGGAAGCAATTGTCTTGCTGGCTTCAGCATCTTTATGTCTTGGAGTATTCAGCCATAATCATAAATTCATCAGTACCTGCTGTTCTAAACCCTAACCCTTAGCCTTGGACATAACTTATTGCATACCTGTCCTGCATAGACACAGAATTACTACCGCTGGATAACCACCATCCTTTCAAAGAACATGTAACCTTTAATTACTTGTTCAGCTCATGCTGTAAGAAGCATGTGCTCTTTAGGTTGTCTTACAGCCAAAATTCAGGCTAGAAGCATGTGCCGTCATCACACTTAAGTGCTGTCATCCCGAATACTACAGCATCTAACTAGGATATATTTATACTGTGTACAGGGCAGTTCAAGGCAGTAACATGTAGAAATACTAGATCTGGGTGAACTGATATTGCAGTCTTAGAGCTTGCAACTTCAGATCATGAAAAAATTATTTCTATATTATTTGGGTATCTAAATCTAAGGTATGTGACCATGCCTCCAAACACATGACTGTGAAGCCATGATCTTGCTTCCAGATTTAAGTACTGTCAGATCATTTGTGCAGAAATGGGTCTCCTGAACACAGCAGCAAAGTAAGTCAGCGGTAACACTCAGATTTTATAGTAGCTTAGTAGCAGGAGCTAAATTCTTTTCTGGCTGGCTGGCGGATCTTCTCCAAAGCTCACCAACTATCAAGCTATGTGGATTTCTGCAGTGGAGAGCACCAAGATCCACTAGTGAAACTGCTCTGTTATTAAAAGTAATTGAAGAACCACTTGGAAAACACAGTGAATATGGCTTTGCAAATGAGTGCTTGGGATTAGAAGAATTGATCAAAGGAGAGACACCTGAGCTCCAGTCCCTTCTCTAAAGACTGTTCATGCATTTTATCCTACAGCTTTTTCATATATAAGCTGTTGGGACAAACACCAGGACTCGTATCTTCCCCTCATCAACAAAAGTGTGAGGTTAGAGGGACATGCACAAATTACTTCCTCCTACACTTAAAAGAAGCCAGTGCACATCTTTCTTTACTAACAGCATCGATTTTGCTAGTTCTCCACAATATCAGTGGATTTTCAATGAAATGCACCATGCAGAATTGGTCAAACGGGCTAATTAGCTCTCATAACAGTACCCAAAAGAGAAAGAGTATATAATGTATCTTTACGCTATATATAGGAAATACAGAATATAGCGAAACTAAGTGATATGTTCAGTCCAGTTCACAACTAGGTTTTTCATTAAGTGCAAGCAGTTAATTTATGTAAGTTATCCTGGAAAATTCTAGTAAGAGTAGGGAGGAGGATGGCTATGGTTTGGGATCCAAAATGAATTACAAGCCTTACTGAGGCCAGTGGATGCCATGAGCACTTTCTGGCTCAGCTGGAGCAATCCAGTCCCATTCTGTAGAAAGATCAACAAAGAGAGCTACAGCGCAAATATACTGGGCTGCATAACCAGTGCAGAGAAGAACCACCTATGTCAGTAGTGGGTGTAATGATTGCCATTGCAAGGGTTCTGGGTCACTGGCTGCAGCCTGTGCAGCTTGAAAGAGAAAGCCAGCAGCAGCAACAGTAATTGACTAATTGAGAACATAGACATAAGCCGTAGAAGTCAGAGTATGAGAGATGTGTGGATTTTGAAATAAAGCAGTTGCATACTGTGTTTAAAGAAACATGACTTTATGCAAGTAAACAAAATTACACCAGAGACTGCCAGACTTCAGAGTCTGCTTTTTAATTCCAGTGGAACAACTGAAGTCAATAGGTTTGAATCATATGCTAAAAGCAGGTACCATATGCAAGTATTCTTCCAGATTTATGATCTCCACTTTTCAAATGAGAGGCCAAATTAGTCCAAGCACTGAAAGAACCGAGGAAAAAAAAAGAAAATCACTGACTGCCTGCATGCCTCCATTTCTTGTCCATCAATAGCAGCTCTGGAACTTGTGGCCTAGATACTATAAACATTATACTCAGGCTTAGGTTTATGCACATTAGTCATACTGAAGATAATGGAATTTTGTTTGAGTAGTTCCTATAGTATTTAAGAGACCGATGCGTAAAAATGACTGTAATACAAAAGGCAGGGAAAGCCATTTATTTTCATACTTCTGTTTCTTCCCCCACAAAGAAAAGGAAAATACATAAAGCAGATTAGAATTTAACTGAGGAAAACAGGCTTTTCAGTCTTAGCAATGAATTAGCTGAAATAATTACGGGAAGTTCCACGTTGCTAATGCAGACATTCAGAAGCAAAAGATATTATTGTGCTGCTGATGTTAGGTTAAAAATAACTAGTATAAGCTTTGAGTGAACACAAATGCATTTCTCTCAGTAATGGTCTTCCAGAAGATTAATACAGAGACTTTGTTTCTACAAGGACCTGTATTTTTTCATTTATGAGAATAAGCAGTTGAAGTAAATCTAATGAAATGAGGTGCAGTATTTGCTTAGAACTTTGCCTTGTTTGATAGGAGACTTGATATAAGATCATAAAGAGTTTTAAATCAAAGGAATGTGAAGATACATTTTAACTGGGTACATAGCAAAAGGAACAACATTATGAAATAAAGAGAACATGGATTTCCTATGAGTGAGTGATGTTACGTGAGTAACGAATAGAAAAATTGTTTATCAGCATCAGATGGTAAAAATCTGTCCATTATATCTTAACGTCTTGCAAAGGAACAAGCAACTTATTAGGTCTGTTTATACTATTCTTCAATTAGCACAATAAGTGACTTAAATTGAGTTTCTTTTATTTCAGAACTGAAAGGGTGAAGAATCAGTCTCTCTAGCTTTTAGAATATTGTATTTGACAAAAAAAATATTCAGACGTGCATACTGGGTGAGGTTAATATAAGTCACACTGTTTATGAATCTAGAAGATTGTCTTAAAAAATTGTGCTCAGTCAAAATGTGTTCCATCAAAGTGATAATGAAGGTGTCACAACTAATCATATAAGGAATAAAACCACTTTGCAGGGCAACACAAAACAATAAAGTCCTAAGCAACAAGGATTCTGCTGGTTAATCTGGATATGAAACTTCGAAAAGATCCTAATCCTACTGAAGATTTCTACTCTATTTCCACTATTAAGTTGAAAGAAAGAATAATGGATATTCTGTCTCTGTTAGGCAAATGGAATTCTGTGAAACTCATGCCTTCGATACAAAGCAACATCCACTGAGATCATGGTGAAAAGACCAATCTGTTCCCAGTTTTTGACCTATGTTGAGAGGCATATGGATCCAGAAGATACAGAACAAAACAGGGACATTGCAAACCTGAATTCTGTTCCAAGCTCTCACATAAATCTCCTGTGTGACTTTGGACAAGTCATAACACAAGCCTTTCATTCCCTTACAAACATTTTTCCTGTTGGATGTAGTTAGATAGCAGTCCCTGTGAGACAAAGGCTTTTATTGTGTGTTTGTACAGCACACAGTGCAACAATGTCAGGGCTTAAATTAAAGTCTCTAGGTACAATAAATAAATATGGGCATGTTCAGCAAAAATAAGATAAACAACAAATGAGATTGTACATGACAGTATAATACAACAAAGAAAATGGACTCATTGGATTTGACATGAACCGGGTGTTAAATGTAACACTGAGTAGAGGTGCATAGCATAGTTTTGATTCTTGCTATTGACACCAAAATGAAGCTAGAGGGCAAGTTTAGGATTTTTGTAAGACAAGGTCTGCCTTGCAAAACATAATTGAATCTGTTACAGCAATTGCTCTTAAACGGAAAGTCACAATTTTCCCTTTGATAATTGTGTTACAAGATTTGGAAGAGATTTGAATAACAATGCACCTAATTGTCCTTTCACACAAGTGAAAGTTCTCAGTAAAGCTGACAGAGTTATATGAGTGAAAGCTGAAAACTCAGGCCATGTGAGATATGGCAGTTCCAACAGTTACTTATTAGCTGCTACTCCTCCTCTTAGACTTGCCTAATTTATCACAATGTCCTTTTAAAAACAATGGGGAGATCACTCCTCACACAGCACAAGAAGCATAAGCTTTAGCTTTTTTGAAGACAGCTTCCTTGCATCAGAATAGTAAACTTCTTAGTCTTGTTTTTCATCATTGTTGGTTGATCTCAGATTTCCTGGGCTCTAGTTAACAAGCACTTGGAGATAAGAATCTTACCTTGTTTTTTCCCCTTGGAGGGAAGTCTGTGCAATGAACAGCAGATCTGAAGAGTTTGTGGTAAGCTGTGTTGCTGAAGAGAAATAGTTCACCATGCTGCAACAGATTAATTTTCCTAAGTACTTAAAGTTTCTTGCTCATTTATAAGGTCTTATTATACCTCAGAAGATGTAACAAAGACATGAATAACTGAAGCCAGGTTATTGCTTCAGAGTGAGAAAAGTCTCCTAGTCCACAAGAATTCCCAGGAAGTGTTACTCACCACCGCTCAGAGTTCTGGATGCTTGCTGGCACCCTCATAAGTCAAAGCTAAATTGTTCAAGTGTGGGTGTAAACCTTTAACCAAAGCAGACTATGTTGCAGCTACTCCCAAATAGATTTCTACAAGCTTCATCACCTCTCTTTTCTCAGATTTGCAAGAAAGTATTTATCCTACAAAGACAGACCTTTTTCAAGCACAGAGCCATCCTAGTAATGGCAGTGTGTATATGTGTGGTTTAAAACAGGAAGCATAGCAGGGAAACATTTGCTTATTGATGATGTTCAAGTTCACATCGCCTATTTTATTTACTGGAAGCATGTAGATGTTGCCTAGGACCAGTGGACAAGTGATTATTGTGAGATTTCATAATGAAAACATCTGTTAGTAAAGCAGCACTTTCTCATTACTATTCTTCAGATGTGTCCATCCAGGAAAGATTCAAATTATTTGTGGGCACCATGTATTTTAGTTATTGCTATTACTAAGTATATCTAAATAAATTACACTTAAATATAAGTATCTTTTAAATTATAATGAAATACTTATAATTCCATCAATAAGTAATCCAGAAAAATAGTCAACAGTAGGTACTAAAGTTAGGGGTTTTTCCCATACCTGGCTAATGACCTGGCTAAGAATTCCAGGGGGGTTAGTAGATGGAAGCTACCTTACAGAAAAAGACCTGAGGGTCCTGGTGAACACCAAGTTGAACATGAGCCAGCAGTGTACCCTTGTGGCAAAGAACGCCAACAGTATCCTGGGCTACATTAGAAGGAGCATTGCTGGCAGGTTGGGGAAGGCGATCCTTCCTCTGTTCTCTGCACTGGTGAAGCCACAGATGGAGTACTGTACCCAGTTCTGGGCTCCCCGGTAGAAAAATATGGAGCTACTAGAGAGAGTCAAGCAAAGGGCCACGAAGATGGTAAGGGACTCAAGGATCTCTCTTGTGAGGAAAGGCTGAGAGAGCTGGGACTGTTCAGCCTGGAGAAGGTCTGGGAGAGAGCTCATCAATGTGTACAAATATCTGAAGGGAAGGTGTAAGGAAGATGGAGCCAGGCTATTGTCATGGTGCCCAGTGACAGTACCAGAGGCAATGGGCACAAACTGAAACACAGGAGGTTTTGTTTGAGCATCAGGAGACACTTTTTTACTGTACAGGTGACTGAGCACTGGCACAGGTTGCCCAGAGAGGTGGCGGAGTCTCCATCCTTGGAGATACTCAAAAGCCATCTGGACACAGTCCTGGGCAGCCTGCTCTGGGTGTTCCTGCTTGAGCAGTGAGTGGGGTTGGACCAGATGACCTCCAGAGGTCCCTTCCAACCTCAACCATTCTGTGATTCTATGAGTGCTCTGCATCATTAATGCTGATGTTTGGTAATTGTTGTAACACTGGCAAAATTCTAGATAATGGAAGAAAATCTATGCTATGACAATATTAAAAACACCTATTAGAGACTATCAGTCTGACATCAGTCTTGGCCAAGAGACTAGAATGGCTGGAAAGGACTCTATTAGTGAGAAATTAAATATGACAGTGTAATTACAGCTAGGCAGCATGGGTACAAACAATGGACATTTTCATTAACTTGATTGTTTAATGGCTTTACAATTTGGGGTGCAAATACAACCCCCCCATAAAAAAAAAGGAAAATGTTGATTTAATAAGTTGCTTTGTGACATTTTTATCAAAAAAAACTTTGACAGAATTTAAATTACAGGTATAGGATCTTCACATTTAAACCAGGATACAGCAGTTACTTTTATAATGAATTTCTTCAGGTTTTCATCCTCACTCTGAAGTATAAACTCTGAACCTAAAAGAAGGTATAAAATCACTGGTAAGATTTACAGGTGAGATTGGAGAGCTAGAAAGTTATTAAAAGGGCAGATTACCGACAAAAGTCAAACCAGGGTACTGGGAGAACTGTCCATAAGTGTGCAAAAAAGTAAGCAACCAAATAAACAGCCCATACTCACCAAGGGATTATGGGTTGTTTTACTTATGGGTCAGGAGACTATATGCTATGTCTTAAAAACACTATGTATGTCCTGTACTGTATGGTCAGGTCAATATGAGCATGCTCTTTGTGAAGCTGTGACCAAGAGTAATAAGGAAATGATCCCTGTAGAGCTTGGAACTCAAGATTGCATAAGTTGAAACATTACTACTTTTTGTATCCATGCTAATGCCACTGGAGTCATGTGTCCAGTTCTAATCGCTAAGCCTCAAAAAAGAGTAGGAAATAAATTAGAGAAGATTTAGAGAAAGTAAGTTACAAGGATAACTAAGATGTGGAAAATGTTCCTTACAATGGAGGACTTTCAACTGCTTCCAAAAAACAGACTAACTTATTTAAAATGGGCATAAATGTCTCTGCATTACATGGTGGTGAAAATATCATCATACCTCTGAGATAACAGTATCTTCAACCCACTGAAGTCTAGAGGAATGCTGGAACTTGCTTAAGTATAGCATCAACTACATTTAATTAGGTTTTATGTTTCTCTAAATCTCCAGCCCACCTTTTCAAGAAAAAACCTGCTAGAGATCTTCTTAAGACCTCCCAGTGGCTGATGACTCACACAGTAAAAGAACTTTGTGCAGCAGAAACATAATATATGCAGATAGCTTTTCCAGTTACCTCAGAGAGCCCCTTTGGCTCATCTTACTAATTCAATGCACATATTTGAAACTATACGCTTTGACTTGTAACTTTTTTCCCTGCAGAATGAAAATATTACTAATTATACAGTGGAAGTCCTGACATTTAGCCTCTCTAAATGGTTCATATGTTTAAACTTCACCAACCTCTCATGCATTTGTCTCAAACTGCTGCTTATCTCTATTTTTCTGTGTTACTTTTTCAATTGTAGCAATGCTTAGGTCATGACTTCAGGCAGGAAATATCCATGAGGATTTGCTGAATGCTAATAAGATGATCACATAGACAGTAAATTTCTTTAGTCATAACAAATGTGGAAGGAAATATATATAATAAAGAGTGGTATTGCAGGAGAACAATTCTAGTCTATGTCTTTTATAATGTTCCTTGAAGCATCAGGCATTCAAACCGTAAAAGACACAAGCAAACAGTAACAAGTTCTTTTGTGCAGAAAGCAGTGAACAGCCCCACTAACAATACTGTTGTAATCCAGCAATATACCTTTGAAGTTAACAAAAGAAACAGCCACTGAGATTAAATGATTAGCCAAAATCTGTATATGATAAGAAAAGATGAATGAAGCAACTATCACTTTGATCTATAGCTGTGCAGCTAAATCCACCTAATATCAAGAGCCTCAGTAAGAATCAGATTCCTGATATAGCCTGTGGCTATATGTCAGAGTGAAGCCAGAAAGTTAAAAGGTCAACACTGTATCTCAAAAGCTCAATGTAAACAAGGTCATCATTTAATGAAGCCAAGTAAGACCTTTTAAAGCTAATGATTTAGTCAAGGTATTCTGAAACTATAACCCCACAAAAGACATAATCCAAGTGTTTGAATCCATGGTCACTAAACAAAAAGCTCTAATTCCAAACTGCAGCCTCCCTTGACTAATGTTTTTTAACAGAACTAGACACTGTTGCAACAGTTCCTCCAAATTCTTGCCATTTTGTCAGCTCATTTGCTTCCTTCAGCATCAGTCATACATGACTGGTTCTGACAGATAGGCTTGCGACAAATGCACAAACTTAATTCATCATCAGGGAAGTGGTTGAGTCACCATCCCTGGAGGTATTTAAAAGACTTGTAGATGTGGCACTTAGGGACATGGTTTAGTGGTGGACTTGGCAGTGCTAGGTTTACGGTTGGACTCAATGATCTTAAAGGTCTTTTCCAGCCTAAATGATTCTATGATTCTATGCTGGATTGGATTTTTTTATCAGTTGTACTTATCTAGCCCAAAGTGAAGATTGAATAGTTCTGTTTGAATAGCACTTTTTAAACTTACCTACCATGGATATAAATAAGAATGTAGGCTTGTGTAAATTTTTCTAGCTTTATTGGTAAAATCAAGTTACTTTAGAGAATGAATTAGTATGGATTCTTATTTAAAATGTTTGTTTGCTACTGTATCATAAAGAGAAATGTGTCATTTGCATGTGTCTCAAGCTGTTAATGCATCTGATTTCTTCTTAGCATTGCAGTGTATCAGAGACAACCTCTAAATTTGTAAACACCAACAAATTAATGTCAGTCCCTCATGTAGGAGTCAACTGCATTTTCAGATTAGCCATGAGTTGCATCTATTTTCCATAGAGATATTAAAACATTGTTTAGAAACAGTCTCTTGGAAGGGAAGTGTATTTATCACTTTCCATAGGATGACAGCCATTGATCTCAGACTGTTGTTTTCTGTCGCATTCTTTGAATTTAAACCAGTGATGTCTGCAACTAAGTTGTCTTTGCATATACAGACAGCAGAAAAATGCTAGCTTGCATCTAAATGATATTAAATTCTGTTAATGGTATGACCATTTGCCATCATTGTTTAAAAAGTATGCATCCATTCAATGTTTTTTAGCAAACCACATTATGGTTTGCAGCTTTTCATAATAACTTATGAACCTTTCTTCAGCAGCAATGAAAAACACCACCAACCTTGTTACTGTCACTTGGTTCAGCAGCTTCTCTGTAATTAGCCATGACTGGGCCCTTCCTCAGACTCTTCAGTTGGGTCCCACCTAAAGCTTTAGTAGGTCTTGTTTCATAATATCTCTAAGACACAGTCTTTCCACTGCTGCACCACCCACACAGGCCGCCTTCATCTTCTGTTTTACCCACTGCAACCTCCTCTTTTATGGCTTTCACAGATACATTTTAGTCCACTCTTGTGCATTCAAAATGCTGAGGGAAGCTCAGTTCCTTGTCTCCCTGCTGGTTCCTCCTCCTTCACCGGACTAAAGAACTCCATTTCCCTTTTGAGTAGCAGAAGGATGAATCTCCACGCTGCTCATTTCCACCACTGAAATATAGACCTCTGCCAATAACGCCAGTCCATCTGTTAAATTTTCATACAAGCAGCTGAAAACTTTCTACCATGCCCCAATATTATGTGTGTAAGAGGTCTTCAAACACAGGTGGCAGAGCCCTGAGAACATCTCCCCACCAGGAGGTTTGGCTCCCAGGGCTAAGGGCCAATTTAGAGCCGGTGCAGCTGAGGGTGCCCCCCCTCCTCTGGTGCCCTTGGAGGGAGCACTTTGGGGAGGCCTCAGGCCCAAGCCCCCTTCACTTGATTTGAAGCTTTGGCTCTACCAATATATCTATCACCTGTTGCGTCACAGCCATATATGTGGCTGGCCATGAATCCCATTGATCTGGACTCTCACCCATGGACTGATTTCCTGGCCTGCCCTCAGCCTGACCCTGTCACCCTGGTTGCCTTCACTGGCCCATCCTGGCCCCAGTCAATCCCCAGGGAGGTGCTCATTGCCTAGGGCTGGGGCTGCCCCCGCCTGCCACCCAGCCTGCCCCACTCTCTGGCTGGTGCAGTGGGAGAGGCCCTGGCTGGTGATGCCCTGTCCTGCCAGCCCAGGAAGGCCACTGTGGCTCATGGTTCCCTGGGATGCCAGGGACCAGCTGGCCCACACTGTGCCCAGACAATAGGCAAAAATACCTTGTTACCTTCCTTCAAAGTCCTCCCTGTGAATCAGATCTGTGGTAAAAATAAAAGTTAAATCAAAGTCTGGTTTTGTTTAGTTTGGCTTAGTATATTCATAGTGCTTTGTGTGGACCAGTACTCAGTTATGTGTTGTCGTTCTCACTTTTTCTTCATGTTCTTAGCTGTTTGTACAGAGCCATGTAAAGGAAGATACTCATTCATGGCATATTCAGTCACTGGGAAATATTATTGGCATTAGAAAAGTCGGTATCTTGGAAGCTCACTATTAATCACTCTTATCTGGAAACCTGGGGATGAAGTGCTGAATTGTTTTGCTCTAAATTAATTCACTGCTCTAAAATGATTTATTTTATTTTAATATCTCTACAAGCTATATGGTTTTGAAAAACCAAACAAGAAATAGAAGGAAGCTGAATATTTTGCATTTTGAAATCTTATTATGATTTGGTGGTATTTAATGCTTCACACGTGGAGCTAGAGGCCCCTTTTAATCTTGGTTGGCTGTACAGTGAACAAGAGTCCATCAGTCTGGGGAAGATGATTTAACTCTACAGTCTAAAGTATTTGGTATCTCTGAAAATTAAATATTTTGTCTGCATATACTTCCTATAAAATTAGGTCAACTCCTAATATCATTTTTGAAGTGTAAGTCAGAGTAACTTCATTGACTTCATACTGGAGACCTGGAGAGTTCTAGTACTGACATAATTTCTTGTTTTCTACTGTCATCACATAGCAGCCTTCCCAAAATTTGTATGGATGACAAAATTATATCCCCAGTTACTTCCTCCAAAATGATATTGATCAGTTTAATAGCTTTTGGCACTATGCCCAGAATTGTCTTTAATAAATAATTTTCCTACTCTAAAGATTTTTTTCTGTCTTGAATTTACATAGTTTTTATAACAAGTCTCTTTGATTAAAAGCACTATTACGTATGGTTAAGAATGAATGGAACCAAATTTGAGCAATTAATCATTTTCAATTCCACAAGCCAATATTGGCAGGTATAGAATAGCTCTGGCTGTCCTTCACTGAGATATGGGTAATTTTTCAAAGTGTAATGCCTGTCCAACCTGGAAAACAGCCACAGGATATCTTATAAAAATTCCATTCACCAGCATTGTTGCAGTTATAATGCTCAATAACACACTGCAGAAGTTGTTGACTGGTCTCTGTAGAGTTTACAGTTCTTCCAGACTGTTAAGTGAAAAGTTTACTATGGCTCCCTCTAAATGACCTTGTTATACTTGCATTCTTTTCACTAATAGTGATTAGATTGACTTCTTCCAGGTAGGTATTCCTAAACTCAGACACAAAATGGAACCACAAGCTTTAGGACAAGTATCTGCATACTCAGGTGTGTGGTCTGCAAACTCAGAGGAGGCAAATAGCTTTTCTTTCATCCTCACTGTTTTGCCTAATGTACCCAAGCCATGTTCACCTGTTTCCATTCTGTGCTTGTGGGTATTCTCTGAATGGTGTTAGGATTCAAAACTAAAGTATTTCTACGAGATGGACAGACAGAGAATGATGTCTGTGGTGGGCTGACTCCAGGTGGCAGGTAAGCTCCCTCCCAGTCACTCGATCCCCCAATGGGGTGGGGGAGACAATCAGAAGGGCAAAAGTGAGGCAAAAAAACTCTTAGGTCAAGATAAAGACATTTTAATAAGTGAAGGAAAAAAAAAAAAAAAGAAAAACCCAAGTGATACAAAAGCAATCACTCATACCAGCAGACCAATGCCCAGAGAGTCACCAAGAAACAGCTTAGAAACAGAAATGCTGAGCATGATGTTATATGCTCTGGAACATCCCTTTGGTCAGCTGGGGTCAGCTGTCCCAGGGCTGTGTCCCCTCCCAACCTCTTATTTACCCCTAGCCTGCTCACTGGGACGGCAGAGTGAGAAACAGAGAAAGCCTTGGCACTGCATAAACCCTGTTCAGCAATAGCTAAAACACTGTTTTGGTCAACCATCTAAAACACACCACCAAACAGGCTGCTGTAGAGAAAATTATCTCCAGCCAAACCCAGTACAGTGCTTTTCAAGAAATGGCCATGTGTAGTCTTTCCTGACAACCTCTAGGGCAGGAGTTATTTCAGTCCACCATCAGTTGCGTGGAGCTTGTTTGGCTTAATACACTGAGGGTATTTCCCTGGCCAGAACCAGGTGTCTTTTGGTGATACTCTGCTTAAACACCGTCTTAAAATTTCAGTTTGTGGGAGTAATCATTCAGACAGATAAAAGACAATTCTTTAATATTACAGAATAGAAACAAAATCGACACAGAGGTCGTTAAAGTACTTTGCAAAACAGAGCTGAAGAAGATAAGTACTACTCCCTGACCTGTCAATCTCTCCGTTCACCGGACTGTACCATAGTGGAATCAAGCTCATTTGCAGACACAACTTGGCTAAGAGTAGCTTCTTCTTCCAAGAAAGTAGAGGTGCAGGCTATCTTCTATACTCTTAAATAAAACAAAACCTGTCAGTGGTTCACTGGCCTTGAAGCCAAGTGACATGGGCTACATCCCCACTGACTAGCACCTGACTCACATTCTCCTCTGGGATCTACGTGGAATTTGAATTTCTGTTCTCAGAGGCTGTGCTGCCATACCTCAGAGAGGTGGTTTTGTAGGATGGACTAAGTATGCCTCTTCTTGCCTCTCTGAGTGTGACACGAGGACAGGTAGGAGCATCTGAGTGTACAAAGCATGCCAGACAATGCTGAAGGATAGTGAAGGGCTGAAGGAAGTGAACCTAGTGCAGCAGTATTGGAAATTGTCTCTGGCGCATGCTTTTGCCTCGACTGTTCCTGTGCATCAGCTCAGAGAGTGCTAGTTGGCACAGACCAAAATGGTGTCAGGAGCCAAGTAGCGTGAAGGATTAATGATACTTAACTCAATCTCATGTCTTAACCCAGATCTATTTCGCAACATAGACAAAGCCACAGGATCTGAAAAAGACCTTTTGCACCACAGCACACAAATAAAGAAGGTCAGTGTCTTTTGGATGTGGGCTTCTTTTGCTCTCTAAGATACAGCTTCCCCAGACTGCTAGAGTTGCATGGCTAACCAACCACTGGCAAGCAACTGTTTTGTTGCTAGTGATGAAGGGTTATATCGCTGTTGCCAACTGGCAACTCTCATTTTAAGAATGTACCTGAAATTAAGTATGGTTTCCAGAAAAAGTATACTTCCAACTGTAACGTCAGAACTCAGATGCATATAGTTTGTGCTCAGATGAAAGCCAAAGAGGCATGTTAACCAAGAGGAATACTGTGTTGTGGATTTGGGAAACCACATGAACATCACTGCAAAGCACTGGCAAGTTGCAACATGGGATTCTCAGAATATCCAGCATTCATACTCCTTTGACTTTGCCAATGATGAAGCAATCATGAGGATATTTTTGACCACCTTAGGGTTTGGACTTTCTGTCTTTTCTTTCCCAGCTGATGGCAAAACCCTGCATACAAACCATGTGACTGCAGAGAACGCTTTCAGCATTTGGTGCTGGAACACCTCTTTGAGAGGCTGCAGGAAGAGTGGCACTTGATTCAGAAGCACAAAATGCAAATATTACAAACACTGCACAGAACTGCAAGTTCACACCAGGATACCGTATCTACAAAACTAAACAGAAGTATTTTGCATGCTAGAGTTTGCTGCTGTTGAAGGACTCTTTCACCAGTTCACACAAGTGCCCTCTCCCAAGCAGTATGGAGCTAGGGTCACGGAAAATTAAGACGCTGTACAAGTTAACATCTATGCCATATGTGGTGGTTGTAATGAGTAATCGATTGCTAATGCTTGTACTGTTTTATGGATTGTGAAATACCTTGGGACGTGTTTTAATGATATGTTACAAGGTATTGAACTGCCTCTTGTGCTTATTTTTTTAGACTCCCGGTGTGGATAAACTGCCAATCTGCAAGGGTTACAGTATGCCAAATTAATTTTATAGATTATGTTGGTAAAGGTCAATTCATTTAGCAAATAAAATAAGTTAATTGTATCTCTGTGCTTGCTCATTAGGGACATGGGGTATCATTTAATTGGTTCATGTACATTGCTTGAGCTTTTGTGTGCGTCTGTGCACATTTTAATAAAAACTTTTTGCAGATCAGTGGCTTCCTCTTTCTTGCATTTAAAGCACTGAGAATGGGTGCTTGAACATGCTAGCTTAGAAAATACTGACAAAAAGTAAATGTACTTCAATCACTAAACAAGGTTCAACTTGTAATTAAAAAAACGGATGGGAAAGCATCTTTGGTAGGAACTGAGAAGGATTTCCTGGTAGATCCATACTGAATTTAGTAGAAATTTTGTGTTTTGCCAGGTGTGTTTGGCTCAATTATTCTGCACCTCGTTCCCAACACCGGATTTTCAGCATTGCCCACCCCAAGGTGGTCACTCCCCGCATAGGAAGAAACTGGAAAAAGCACAAAATGTAGTCCTGCTTCATAAATGTAACAACCTTAATGAATCAAGGGCCAGTTGAGAGCTGTTGGGCAAGATCAGATTCTGGGAGCACTGTCAATCACATCTTCAAATTGCACAAATAGGAGGCTTTGCTGGACTGCTGGTTAGTGTCTTTTGTGATTGTTCATTTGGCACTGCTACCCAAACCTATGAATGCCCAGCTTAGTGAAATTGCATTATGAAGATTAATTGTTCCATTACTGAAGCCAAAATAATGGTGCTTGGCCTATTCTCTTCATCTGTTCACCAAAATGTAAGCGTCCCTCTCTGTGCAATTATCTGCATAGGGACACAACCTTAGCTTTCTGTAACAGATGTTAGCTGGCCATCAGGAATCAGCAGGTCTCTGCTGGTATCGTGTAGGAAAAATGAGGGCTTTAATGCTGAATAAGGCTTTCTAAAATGTCATCCATCTTCCAGTAAGTAGATGGATATAATGGTCAGAAGACACAGAATCAAGGAGCTGTAGGGATAACAGGGGCTCGGGTCATCTGTACTCAAGGCTGTCACGTGCATCTTCATGACAATCTTATTGCAAGCTGAACACATAGAGAGGCCAGAAGTAAGAAACTGGCATGTACTTGAGGACTGAGGAAAAAGCCTCAGGACGGAGCTTGAAACATCATTGCTACATTATTGGNAAAATAACCTCATAAAACCTTACAGATAAATTCTGTAGAGAAGTGACTATAGCAGCTCCCAGGTCTTTGGCCAGCTTAGTTTGATAGGGGGAAGAGATGCATGCTGTGAAAGATTATATGTTTTAAATAGAAGAACAGCAACATGTATGATATTGTAAATATTTATTACTCTCTTCGTGGTAAATAATTTGAGCTCTCTTCTGATTTGGTGAACGTAATTTTATCTACAGTTCTGTGAAGTACAATTGGAATCAAGTTCATTCCAGTTAAGATAAAGGCATCTCTCCATCCTACACCCCAGTCTGCTGTCAGTAGTCAAGTATATACAAGGAAGAGCCTCACTGGAGCAAGGTACTTTGGAGTGGAGGAGACCCCTAATTTGCATTTGTGAGTAACTTGATGGTTCAGAGCCAAAGCAAGGTAAAGCCTCAATAAAGTTGCACCACTATAAAACTACTGCGAGCAAGAGCAGAATCAGTACAGACGCTGCTCTGTATCTGCTGTTGAGAAGGCCTCAAATCAGAATTGATCCTGTTGCACTGCCTCCATATTTAGTACGGCATTGCAACTGTTTTAATATCCCACAGACAGAAAGGGGATGACTAATTCAAGAGCTGCCTTTTATTAATGACCTAGATATTTAATCAGCAGTTGTTTACTTCATCCACCTTTCAGCTATTTAAAGATATTCTGCTTGCTTACCTTTGAAGTTCCTTGTTTACCCCTTGTTGAGTGTGTGACGAGTTTTGACATACTGTGCTAATTTAATTTTGTTTTTCAAGTCTGTGGCATGAGAACAGATCTTAAAGTTGGTTTTTGCTGTATTTTTATATTCTCATAGCCAAGAGATAATCAGCTAGATTGTTCCAGAAGCTCTGGAGGTTGTAGTACTGTCTGTAGAAAGAAGATGGAGCACTGCAGCATCCCAGAGCATGCAGAGTCCACACATGGGCTATATCATGACAGTCTATAAATAGGTGCTGCATGAGGCAGCTTGATAATCTGTCCACCTTGCTCTCCTGATGTGAAACGCCTTGTTAGGAGCTTGAAACATAGCCATGGTATGACCAAACAGCACTGCATGTATACCAAGACATCTTAATAAAGCTTACATTAAGCTAATCACTGGGGGCAAGAAGGCCTTCAGCTGATGGTTTAACTGCATTTATTTGGTGAGGAGTAATGAATTATTGCTGCTACAAAGCATGAATATTTTATGGGTGGTGATATTTGTTAATAAATGAGTGTTTGGAAGATTTGGGGTAGCAAGGGGAGAGTTAATGCCATGCTCTATAGTGTTGAAACACAAATCAGGTATTTCTTGACATAAATAGATAGGATAACACTAACTTTCCCTGGTGGAATGAATCTTACCGTCAGTACAATTCTTCTGCTGATATTCATTATACTCTGGGACGAAAATGTAACTGTTTTGTTTTTTAAAAAACTTGCTGTCTGAAAACCAGGTATTTTGCTTATTATAACAAATTACCAGTTACGTAGATGACTGACAGATTTTAATAGTGCTGACATCTGGAGTATGTTAATTAGACATACATCAGCAGTACCATTATAACAGGATTGCAACATTTGTTTGTTTCTGTCTTGCATGGCAGTGGAATACACTTGAACACAGAAATATTTTTCAATTTTAGAAGAATGCATTCAAGCATTAACCTTCAGAGTATCAGTCATTATCTGTGATTAATGATCTACTGGTAATAAACAGCTCAAAGCAAAGATAAAATTAATGTTGTAGCCAAACATCAGCAGATAAAATTTGGCTGAGCAGCTGCGTTTCTAAATCAACTGTCACCTGAAATGTCACATAATCTTTGTCATATTATGAAGTAGATGTTTTGCTCAAAAGAGGATCGACTGCGAAGTATGCTATATTGTTAAACTGGAACTGGGCTTCACCTATGAGGACTTTTTTCTTACACTGACAGGTAGCTGGCCTGCTGGTGAACCTATGCTGACGTGTTTTCTTTTTTCTGTGGATGACAGGGCATTCCTGAAAGACAGGAGGAAACCTAGGATGCAAAGCCCTCATTGTTTATATGACAGTTTAAATGGGATAAGTGTGCTGATACAGAATACTGCTGTGGGTTTTTTTCTAAGAAAACAGGGAGCGGGAAAGTAAATTTCACATGATTTTACTGTTATAGTTTCCCCAAGAAGCAGACTAGAGATAAAGAAGCTGATGCAACTGAAGAACATGCAAGATTTCTGAAATCCTGCATTTGACACTATTTAACTTCCTTTCTTCTCTAAACTTCAACTATATATTTGAGTTCATTTTTGTGGGCACAAAACACAGATGGTCATTTTCTCAGAAGGAAAGCTGCCAATACTTTGGGTGATGTGACTGACACCAAGATTTTAGAAAATCATCTTCAAAATCTAAGAAATATAAGTTTGTTTCCAGAGCTTCTAATTTATATGAATGCCGCCATCAAGGAATGCACATAATAAATCACACACCTGCAGGCTCACATGACAGGAAAGCTACTAAGCTGTGCTACTGCCTAGAAACGAGTTCCAGCAGCACCTTGTTACAAGCTACTGCCTAAGCCACACAGTGCTTGAGTGAGTTATTCTCACTGAAGAGTATGAGAAGTGTTGCACGGAGTAAGTTTGGCATTCAGAATAAGCAGCCTTTTGCCCTCCAGTCTGAACCTTCTTGGAAGTATTTGGGTTAAAGCTTCAGAATTATTTCCACAAGCACAGAGATGCCAAAGGTTTTCCTCATAATAAAATAGGTGTGGTCCATAGTGGTAACATCATTCCATGGGCTGCAAGTTAAATAAGGCATGTTGTCAACGAAGCCTATGTTGTAGTATGACACATAGCGGGAAAGATATTGCTGTGGCTGTATTACCTAAAACAGGAATGTCTATAACAGTAAAGCGCTTCCTCATGGGTAGTTAAACTCTGTATGCTACTATTGTGCAAAGTTAATTTGTATGGCTGGAACTACCAATCAATAATTTTTCCATTAACTTTGCAGCAATGAAAGGTACTGGAGTGAAACCATTGATATATTCAATAGCTAATTCCCAAATAATAGTTTTGGAAAGGATTTGGGCCGACATTATTTATCATTTATGACAAACGTTTAAGTTTCCAGTATTTTAAGTTGCCTATAGAAGTTACAAAACAAGACAAGTCCCTTAACCTTTAGTGCTGATTCAGCTGTACTAGTTTCCCTACTGGCACTAAGTCTTTTCTTCACTATGCTTCTCATCTGCCTGGATGTTGTCTTTAACTTTTCTGATTTTTCTTTACTGGTGAAGGTGTAGATTTTGATTATGTGTAGACCAGAGTAAAAATACCTATTATCTACAAGTAATCAGAGCAAATCCATACATGTGCTATTTCTCAGATTCCTGAAAAAGCCCTAAAAAGACAGATTATCTCCATGTTGTCAGGGTTCCTA
>VYZV01018112.1:291-11041 GCA_013401275.1 Pandion haliaetus
GGTTTGGGGTTTTTTTAGTTGAAGGAAGTATATTGTATATTAAAATGCTGTTTGCTAGACAGTGGCCCTCAGTAGAACAGATAGGAAAACGACATAAAAGCATTGACTTTCTGAAGGGTAAAATCTCTGATTGTGAACTCACTGAAGTCAATTGCAAGCTGTCCCAGTAACTGCAGTCACAGCAGTTCTGGCCCCTCTAACTCCCTGCAGTGGAACCAGATTAAATAATAAATGGCGAGATTTGGATGAACATCCTTTTTGATTTTATGTAAGCCTATTATAAACAAAATCCAATCAATGACATATATCTGTCTGCAGAAAGAATTTTAAGGAAATCAAAGGGGAACATGAGTTGCTACAGATTTACAATAGTATAATTGGTGGAAGAATTTTTTCCACATTGTCCATACCGTGTATCTGTCTGCCATATGGTTTTTGTGCTATTTAGCAATCTCAAACAGACTCCATAACTGTCTCTCTATAGGGTCTACAAAAGAAACTGTATTGTATATTTTTACCATATGTTTCTAACGGTCTAAGAATAAAAACAAAAGCAAAGCAAAAAATACCAGGCAACTTACTATATCATTTCTGATACTGATATGGATAAAAAAAAAGAGAAATAAAAATCCTTCCAAAACCAAAGTAGAAAAATATGCAGTTGCAAAATGTCCTGTTAAATAGCTTATAAATTTACTACTTGTAATGTAAAGTCCTTTAATTTTCTCTGGAGTACCCTACTTAAAAACCCATTTTGGCTGATGATTACTTAAATCTCTTCCAATGAAAGGGTAGAGCATTACACTTCTGTAAATTTTACTGCAACTGAAGGGGAAACAAAAAAAAANCTGAAGGGGAAAAAAAAAAAAAAATCACTCACCATTCCGTCAGGGGAATGCAATGTTAAAAAGCAGAATATGACCTCTTCCCACTCTCAGAAACTCATCATACAAGACCACGATGCTAAATTTCCCAGCTCTGGATAGATCTGATACTATACTTTTATGGAAGGCATTTTTCTAGTTGTACAATGAAAAGAGGGGAGGAAACCTCAAGTAAAAAACATATCTTTCTACAAATAATTTAATATCAAAAGACTAAAAAGCTCTCTCACTCATGCCATATACAAAATAAAGCAGAATAACAACAACAAACATTCAGAAAAGAATTACAAATGCCCTCTACTTATGCATTTCAATGAGTGTTAATGATGGGTGGGGAAAATCCTATTCAATTCTACTAGATTGAAACAAACAAATAGAGAGATCATTAAAGCCTACTATCCACTAAATTCACCACAGGTGTCAGAATTACTGAAAGGAGGTCTTCTAAGAACTTGTGGAAGATTTTTCCACAAATTACAGAATTAAAAGGAAATAAATGACTCATTAGGTTAGGAAGTAAATAAATAGATAAGTGAGTTCTCGATTACTGAGTGTGTTGTACATACTGGACAAGAAAGTCCTTTGGTTCTTCTTTCAAGCCAGTTCTGTCCCTACCTATCTGTCTTGGTCACAAGTGCCCTACTGATGTCCTGCCATCCCACTGTACTTAATGTCTGCGTGTATAACTAAAAATATAACCATCATAATTGCCATATTTACTTTGGAGCATTTACAAAAAAGCATCTATGATTTTTATGCACTACAGGGCATCTGCCAATGTTTGAAACAATACATTTCAACATGATTAGAGAATCTCTACAGGAGGTAAGAAAGCAACACAGCTCACTGGAATAATGCAAATGATCTTTAGGACACTGTCAACCTACATCAAAATGTTAGATGGCCACCAACTGTGAATTTGTAACTTTCACATCACTTTACATCACAGCAGAGAAAGAAAGAAAGTTGTGCCTGTTACCGGGTATTTTAGAAAACTG
Organism: Pandion haliaetus; assembly: GCA_013401275.1. Lineage (NCBI taxonomy): Eukaryota > Metazoa > Chordata > Aves > Accipitriformes > Pandionidae > Pandion > Pandion haliaetus. The sequence goes on from VYZV01018112.1 coordinate 2,174, forward strand.
GCTTTTAGCTACTCAGTATTATGAATTTACCACTAAAGAAGACAGAATGCAATAAATTCTCTCATTCCCTCCAGTCATCTGGACTAATTTTCATATAGTAAGGTCTCTCTCTTTCCTACTACCTGGATCAAAAGATTTTATCTTCTTGAACCAGTTAACAGACACTTCATCTTACAGGTGAAAACATATTTTCAAACTTACCATTAGCTCCTGATAATCAAGATATTTTTCCTTGGTAACTGTCATAAAGTTCACTCAGATTTTGAATCAAATCCTGTGAAGTAATGGGAGAAAAAATTGTACAAAAGCTCTTTTGTTGTTTTTTTTTTTTCCTGTCAGCCTTTGAGGAGATAGGAGCTGGCAGCCACAAGTCGGTTGCAGAAAAAAATAAGCAGTTGCAAAAAAGGGCATTATTTTCAGCTAAAGGAATTTAAAAATAATTTAAAAAAAAAGAAAAGAAAGAAGCATTGCTATCTAAACTTTGATTTAGTGATGTAACACTGCTTGACAAAAAAAATATCGGTATTATCATTTTATTTTGCAGTCATTGAATTGTCCACAAAGATTGAATGCAGATATTCTCAAAAGGCACGGACGGTTGTTACCCAGCGTTCATTGTCAAAGTTTCTGTAATGGGTTTGTATGGCAGTGACAGTGATATAAATACACTTATCTGGATATTAAGACCTTTTCTTGAACCCCTAAACCACACCAGAATGAAAATTCTTATCTAAGGTATTAGTTACATGTGCTGTACTCTGTGTAGCCTACTTATTTTGTCTTAGACTGTTTGCACAATGTTTGCCTAGACAGAGATGTAGTTACCCTGTGAGAAGTCTGATCAGTCTATCAGTCCATCTGATTGCATTTCTGAACAAGTAGAGTTTAAGGAAAGTGGACGAATTCTTTGCTTTTTTTTTATCCATGTTATCATCTATTTTCATCTATCATGTAATCATCTATTTTCATAGCAGTTTTTCTTAGAATATAATAAGCTTTTCTTTCCGACACAAAGTAATGTAACAGTCTTCCAGACTTTTAGACTGCAATAAAAATAAACAATAATAGTTCTCTGCACACCTTTAGTAAAAACTATATACAGTTTTAATTCTTTGGCAGCAGATGCAATGAAAATAATGTAATATTTCTGTTGATAATTAAAATCGAGAATGGTGCTCTGTTTTGTTTAATTCTAAGCAAACTAAGACAAAGCAAAAGCCTACAGATGACCACTTTGCCCTCAGTGACTAACACATCAAGAAAGAAAATTTGACTGCTATTCATTTTCCAAGTAAAATACTGTTACCCAGGCCACCTTTAAAGACAAGTTGTACAGAGAAAGCAATTTAAGAAATTTATAAGAGATCAGTCAGATATTTCAACTCCAAATTCAAAAGTAAGATTTGTCTCAAGTGCAACTTAGTTTTCCCAAGTTGGCAGGTTCATACAAATCGGCATCCAAATGAGACTATATTATAAACATATCCTAACTCCTACAGTAAAGTATGATGACTCAGACTTCCATCTTGAGTGCCCTTCTTTTTCCCAAGTCTCTCTTTCATACAAAACTGTAACAAAATAACATATTCAAACAGGCTATACAAAAGACAACTCTTGTCCTTTATCTTAGCTGTAACTACACATTTTGCTGTATGAGTTCTTTATGATAAACACAAACTAATCATCCTCCACTAGTTGTATCTCTCACTTTTATTCACCAGAGTTTCACATCCTACCAAATGCATTTTTGTCCTTCATAAACAAATAAATAAATAAATGTCTTCCTCCCTTTTCATTACTCTTAATGCCAAATCTTCCTCCAAGAAGATCCTCTTTCTTTTTGGCTTTTGCCCTACTGAAACTCTTTGAGGTAGACAGCATATGTGATCAGTACTCCACTTACCACAGAATTATATAAATACTTCATAACAAAAACACAGTCTTGAACCACAAAATCTGCCTGTATTTTGAAACTATTAATAATGCTTGGTATTTGTCCTTGCCCTTAATAGTTTTTTCCTTCTAACAGTGAATTCTGTCAATAGAATTCAGAACAACAAATCCTCGCCTTCTCTAATGATGACAAAATGCCATCTATGGATATTTTTTCTGAAAAATCTCATGAACACCAACAAGTTTTTGTAATATAAACAAAGAATCTAAAATTGTGTTGCAATTGTGGTAAACATATTAAAGTCTGTAGCTTGGCTTGAAATTTATGTTTTCTTTCCAGGCAGGAGATTTTACATTACCAAAAGCAGACAACTTCTGATTTTTTTCTAAAATATCAGTCTTACTTCTACACTGCAGTTCAGAGGATGTAACCAAACAAGAAAGTGTAAATGCTACTAGTCTGCCTTACTGTTGATGTAGGCAATATTTTTCTTTCATCACCTATGCTCAAGTTATCAATACTCTTTAGGACATCTAAGTAAAAATTAAGGACCATATATATCTTGTCCTGAGTGTGATCCCTGTTTCTTCATAAGAAATGTGTCATGGTTTAACCCCAACCAGCAGCTAAGCACCACACAACACTCGCTCACTCTCCCCCACATGAATGAGGGGAGAATCAGAAGGGTAAAAGTGAGAAAACTCATGAGTAGAGATAGACAGTTTAATAATTAAAAAAAGAAAAAGTAAGAAAAAAACCCACACAACAAAGACAGAGGAAAATAAACCCCAAGAAAAACAAATGATTCAAAAGAAAACAATTGCTTACCACCAACCTCTAATTCTCAGTGAGTCCCCAAGCGTCAGTAGTCCCCACCAACTTCCACTCGCACCAGTTTTAGTGCTGAGCACAATGTCATATGGCATGGGATATCACTTTGGTCAGCTGGGGTCAGATGTCCCAACTGTGTTCCCTCCCAACTTCTTGTGCACCTCCAACCTACCTGCTGGCAGGGCAGTCTGAGGAGCAGAAAAGGCCTTGGCTCTGTGCAAGCACTGCTCAACAATAACGAAAACACCGGTGTTGGTATCAACACTGTTTTCAGCACAAATCTAAAACATTGCCCCATACAAGCTACTATGAAAAAATTTAACTCTACCCCAGCCAACACCAGTACAACATGCCAGAATACTATCTGGTCATTTGTACCTAAACATTTCACGACAAGAATGTAGGATTTATTTTATACATAGCATTGATAGTTTGCAGTGTTGAAATGTGCCAATGTAAGATTTTTCATTTGAACTCATAATCTTAATAGGACAATCATAATGCTTTTGCCTGTCACAAATTAGCAGGCAAATTGTTTGTAATTTGAAAGAAAAATACTGACCCTAAATTCTAGGTGAAAATTTGCAGAACATATAGAGGGAGAGCCATTCAGCACAGTCCTCAAGAAAACATTGCCTTCCAGCTTGAAATACAAATACCGAATGAAGTTGAAACAACAACTGCAGTTCAGACTTACTAGAACATTATTATAAAACAGTCACCTCTTATTTCCATGGGACATAAAAGTAATCAGCTGGATGTTATAGACCGAGACATCCATCAACCCAGCCTACACCTAGAATCAAAGATGAGTTTTATTTTTTCAGCAGAGATACTGCTAGAATGTAGTATCATTAAAAGAAATAGTCAACATTTTTCAAGATTGACAAAAAAAGCAGCAATTTTTTAATGAATTTCTGCATGCTTTGGAGAATTTTTCAATGGAGCACATACAACATCTTAAAATATTACTCTAATACCACACCAGAAAAATTTTCATAATACTTTCTTCAGTCAGAATGTCTGGAAATGTATGGAAAAACTATAGCACCCTGAGGCACTCAAGAGTAAAAGCTGAGTTTGGTGAAGTTTAATGTTCCTGTGAGGGGTGAGTGTGGAGCTATGAAGAGGACACATTTATAAGCATATCCTACAAAATACATCTTTGGCAAAAGCAGGCTTCTGTGATATACATTCTTTCTCAAACTGCGTAATTGTCTTTGGTTCTTGTTTACATTTACACTTTTCCGTTCCTTCTTTTTTTTATTTAGCTTGCACATAATGTAAGTAAAGATTGGTATAAAAATACACAGTGAACTATATAGTGACAATCGATACCATTTCAATTCTGACATCGAAACAACTACTATATCATTAAACATATGAATGTTATTAAATCTTTTGGAAAGAGTTCAGTGGGACTCTTGGATACAGGAGATCACTCTTTCTCCTCTCAGTACCATTCAGTTCCTCAGATATCTGGGACATAATTGTAGACCCCACAGCTGAAAGCTGCTGCATGGACGTTCACTCCTGTAAAGCTAGCAGTGCCCTGCACACCCAGTCCTGCCCCCACAGACTCTCACTACCTCTAGCTGTGTGTCTGCTCTGCTCCACACCTACTCTTTCAGGGGAAAGAAGAAGGGCAGAGAGAGGGATGAGAAAAGGGAAAGAACAAGGGAAGGAGAGAAGAGAGGAAGGGAAAGCGGGAGCAGAAGGGAACAGTAACAGAAATGGGGAGGAAGGGCAGGAGTGTCAGAGCCCTGCATGCATCCTAGTCCTCCGGGGACCTGGCTCCTGTGCTCAGGGCCAGCTATAATGCAGGTGTCCAGCTCTGCATCAAAGGGGGAATGCCTTCTATTCATTTAGGAGCTGTTTTTAAGCACAGACTCCTCTCCTTGTCCTTGCCTGAGCTTGCAGTCCTGCCTAGAACCCTCCCACACCCCACTAGAACTTTGACCCTGACTCACGGGCTTAACTACCTGGCTTGATCTTGGACTTGCCCCATTGCCATGGACTGCTGGCTGACCCCAGCCATCATCACAGACCTGTTCCCTTCACCTAGCACAGATATCATGGGACAGCACCCTTGTCTCTGCCCTGCTGTGATGCTCATTTCCCAACTCCTCTTCTCTCACAGACCACTATCTGCCCTTGCTGCTTCCTCATTCCCAGTTTTAGTCCCTCCTCAATGCAGGTGTAACTGATAGGCTTTACAGGCATGGAAAGGAAAATACAAGCCTGGCTTACAAGGCATACAAGCCTGGTCAGCATACAGTATGATACAAGATTGCTATAGTGAATATAGTTATGACATTGATACAGCTTGCAACACTTGCATTCAGAATTACAACATTATCACAGTATCCTAGTGATGCCTGTCACTGGGCTACAAAAAAGAAATTAAAAAAAAAAAAAGAGAAAATAAGAACTGCATCATGTATTATTTATCTTAATCTTCCTCCTTTTAGTTCAGAACAGTATACTGAATATGAAGAAAAAAGAAGTGACTCAGAAATGAACATGCGGTTGATTTAAAATGCCAAGCACCATATGTATTAATAAAATATATATAGCTGTAGATAAGACAACCTGTTACAATATAATAAGCACATAAAAATTAATTGTTGAACAGGTGCAGTGAAAGGAAACATCAATTAGAAAGTCAATTGGAAGGTCAAGATATCAATTAAATGGTTAATGAGCTATTTCTGGAAAAATCAAAGACAACTGCATTATACAGAATTTCTTCAGAATATGAACTAGAAAATAGTTCACAAAGATGAAAAAGCAAAAGGGTGAACATGATATATGAATTCTAAAAATCACAGTCAGTCATAGTACTATTTGTTTGCTTTTTATGTAAGCTGCAGCTTAACTGGCAACTATACTGCATCATAAACATCAGCAATTAAAGACAGCTAGCCACTTCTGGCATATAATGGCCAGCAGGATGCAAAACTAGCCATAAAGCAATTAGTCCCTGTGCAGTGAGAATCCCAATATGGCATTAAGCCATATTATCTCCTATGGCTTCTCTCTTACGGTCTCCAGGACAGCAGATGTAACTATAACAAAAAGTAAAGCCAACTTCTCTACTACAGTGCCAGGTAAAGAAAACCTCAGAACAGTTTTTGCTTTGCTTCTGTAAAAGCTTCAGGTAATTGGTCAGAGTTTTTGCATCTAAAAATTGAAAGAGTTCTGCTATCCATTCGCTTAGGTGGGATATTCTTCAGGCTGCAGCCTGCAATTGCCCAGTTGTGTTTAACTAACTCTCCAAACACTTGTACCATATACTTGTTTCTTCTTGAAAACTCTGATGGGATGATTAGTGACTCAAAAGAAACTTCATTAGAATAGAGCATGCTTTGTTTTATGAATTTTCAAGAACAGCAATATTCAGTCAGACCAAGGTGGATGAAGAGTGCAGCTAGCACAGTATCCGCACTCTAGCACTAGCCATAAAAGGATGCCTTGGAAAGAGTAAGAATAGCACATTTCTGATGCTATCCCATTACGTTTTCCTGGCCCACAAATATTTTCAGTTCATGGGGTTTCCTGCGTGTGATGTGAAATATGCAGTAAACTCCAGTTAATCTCTTCTCCAGGTTCTTGTTCCATCTCTACTCAAATATATGTAAACAATGTACATTCAAAGCTTCCAGAAATTTATCACCTTTTGTTTCAAACCATTTTCCACATACTTTGCATTTAACAAATGCTGTTTGTTACAATCGAAGAGGCAAGAAGAAGTCTACTCTCTTTTGCTTATGGTTCTGCAGACTTTTTCTAACACTTTTAGTCATCTATTTTCTAAGCTGATGAGTCCTAGTACCTTCATCTGTACCTAAAATACTAGGTGCACTCCATACTTTTTTTTATCCATATTGCTTTTCTCTGAATCGTTTTTTCCAATTCTTACACAGTCTTTTTTGAAATAAGCAACCAGAACTCCTCACATAGTCTTCAAGCTGTGGCAAACCATGGATTTATGCAGTGGTATAAATCATATTCACTGCTGTGTTCTTTGTTCCTTTTCTAATCCTTTCCAATATGTCACTTGTTCTTTGACTGCTGTCAAGCATTGATCTGTTGTTTCTATGAAGTATCTATCTCAACTTCAAGGCCTTTATCCTGACTAGTAACGATGCACTGAACCCATAGTGAAATTATTATTATCACTGTTATGCCTCAGTTCATATTTGATGGCACTGAATTTCACCCGCCTTATTATTGCCCAGTCACTCAATTTGTAAGGTTCTTCTGTTATTCTTCATAGCCACTCCTCACCCTTTTTATATTCAGTAGCTTTGTACTATTAGCAAACTTTCTCACCTCACTGAGTCAATCTTCTTTTTTGGTGGTTTTATGTATGAGTATGTTAAAAGATACCAGAACAGATACCTGCAGAACTAAAGTGGTGGCTTCTCACACTGCAAGGACTTATCCTTTATGTTGTGAATTATTTCTCCACAACAGACCTTCCCTTTTACACCATGGATGTTGAAATTCCTTAAAAAGCCCTTTTGGGAATCCACGTGGTCTACAGCAACTTATTTACATACTCCCTGATTCCTTCAAAATACTCAAAAGGAATTTAAAGTGAGAGTTCTCTTTAAAGCAAGCTTATTCCTTTTCAGGTAGATTATATTTACCCCATGTTCAATAATCAGATCCTTCACAATAACATTCAGCCCTTTGCGCAGTAGAGATGTCAGCCATACAGATCCATAGGTTTGTCTCTGGAACATCTTTCTGAAGAGTGGCTACACACTTCCTGTCTCACAGTTCTCAAGTACCAAGGAAGTTTTACATGCCCTTGTTAGCAATTAAGTTGTTTCAACCCTGTGCTGGAATTCCTAAGTGCATACCATCCTATACCAGTGATCTACTGATGTTTATACTATTTTGTCAATAGCATCAGCGTTGGTGTGACCACACAACACGTGTTATGTCTGTTTGTACCATTACATCTTCACTGTTACTTGTACCAGTCTTCAGTTGGTCTTTACAGGTCTTTAAGTCCATATGTTATTGTCTGTGAGCCAACAGAGCAGTCTCCCCTACCCTTCTGAAGGATCTTTTTTAAGTTTTAAGACCTTCTTTGATTCCAAGGCTCTGTTTTTGGAAAGGGCAAGCCTGTACGTAGTTTCTCGCCATTACTACATTAAGTATCTCAAAATTTATCATAACAAATGTCTTATCTTTCCACAGATTCACTCTTCTTTGATCTCTTGTAGCATCCTCTTCAGTTAATTCTTTCATGTTAAAAATGGCACAATAATTACTTATTAGAGCAATTCAACTTGGCAAGAGTTTAAGATCAAAATGTACACTGAAGAATTGGATTCATGTTGTCTAACTATAGGTATCTATAGGATCCACATCACCAGTCTCTGTAGGCTCCCTTTTGTTGGAAACAAATACATATATGAAAACTGCAATTTATCTGAACAGTTTCAGGCATTTCCTCATATGAATCAGATACAAATCATGATATAGAAAATAGCAGTTCCTTTATAGTGGAGAGAAATACTAGACTAAGGGTGGTAGTGCAGAAACATGTCACAACTAATGGAGGCTATTGCACTTTGTTCTTCACTAGCTAGGTTATTCGCTATATGTTACAGCACAAGCTACAGACTTGGCTCAAAAGGGAGTTGGCTCTTTACTTTTACTGAAGACAAGACTAATAAGCAGTTTATTTTAGTGTTGACTTCACAGTTTCTTTAGATAACTTGTTTATTAGTTTGGTAGGTTGATAATTTTAAGATACATATTTATTTATTGAATCGTAATTCTGACTTTAATTTGATCACTGTAAAGTTCTGTCTAACCAGTTTAATGAGCTAGTATAAATTAGCTTATATATACACTCGTTCCTTTTAAAAGAAATCCAAACAAGACATACACAGTTAATTTTTATTCTATCACAATGTACAATGACTCAGAAAAGCAGGGTATAGAAACATACAGTAATAAATTCACAGGCCTTTTGACTCCACTTTCAAACTAATACTCAAATATAAGATCTTGGCAGATGTTCTAGCTCACTTCACAGTGACAAACACAAAAAGCCATCAAGAACCAGCTGGGTTCACCAAAGTACAACAAGTACAGTTGCTTTCTAATTGCTGGGCAAA
>VYZV01018112.1:11073-23132 GCA_013401275.1 Pandion haliaetus
ACCCCCTTAAAAAAATTAAAAAAAAAAAAAAAAAAAATCAAAAGCTATTATTCAGCCATTGGATCATCCACACTCCAACTATGGATGATTATGTATTTTAATGCTCTTCACACTCATAGTTTAGATTTGAGATCTTTGACTTTAATACCACCTTATCAATTACATTAAGGCTTGTGCTGATACAGTCTCCTCAGAAACACATAATCTTGAAGTTTTTTGTAGGAATACAAACATCCTTCATGACAAGTAGAGACAAGTAACATATTAAACACATCTGTAAGATTTGCATAGTCAAGTGAAATAATTTTACTGAGCATCACCATGATTTAAATCCACAAATAGAAGGTTTGCTTAAAATCATTAGTCTTACTATGTCTATGCAGCAGTTTCCTTTATTTATTGTACAAATAAGAAGAGGCTTAAAATCAATTTTCTGTGCCTGAGGTTGCTTTTTGTTTTCTTTTTGTTTGCACTGTTTATTTTACTAATTATTTTTGCATATGTGTTATTAGACACCTTTTTTGAAGAGCAGAGAACAGATGGAAAGTTAGGTTCAGAAAAGAAATATTTCAACCGTATAAAATATTACAACTGTTATAAAAAATGCTTTAATCCCCACTCATTTAAGGTTTATAATGGCACTGATCTCTTGGAGGTAGAATTTGCCTCCACCTTCAAAGCTAACTAGTTTCAAAGGTAAAAAAAGAAATACAGGTGTCTGCAGAGACCGATCTTCCCCAAGAGATAGGTTGAATTTCCGAAATTTTCTGTGGTAATGCTCCTGTCTGCCACATTTCTACATATTCACTTCACTCAATGTCCATCTTTCACATGACTTCACATGATTTTACAGTTCTAATAGTTCTTACTTTCATTGGCAAAACAGTTATTTTGTAGGCCTGGGGAAAGAAATGGAGACAAGAGCCCGGTTGCTATTCCTGGCTCTTTCACAGAATCACTGACATTCCACACAGATATTTTTATGTCCTAGATATGAGATGGTTGTATGAAACAGCTGTTGTTCCACATACGTGCCATCTTTCTCATCTGTTCAATGAGGAACCTTTTGTGTTCATCTTTGACAGCTGTTCAAGAAACCCCATATTTTTATGGGCTTTGAGAGTTTCTAACAAAAGCCAGTAAACAACAACAAAGTATTAGTACTACTCCTAGTACTAGAAAATGGTTGTTTTTCGGACAGGAGCTGTAGAGAAGACACATATTTAATAACAGCCAGTCTCTGGTTTACTCTGCTCCTATTTTGCTGCACTGTTTCTCTGAGAAAAAAAAAAAAAACAAACCAAAAACAAAAACAAGTTTGGGGTTTGTTTTGTTGGGTTTTTTTTAACAATAAGAAACAGAAAACTACATTGCAAATCTAAAGAAATGTTTGAAGCAATATTACTGCACTACCACAGTACCTTTATTTCTGATCCATACAGTAGAAGCTGCCACTTTACTGAAAACATTTGGACATTACCGCCAATAGTGACAGTGAAATGGTCTGTTTTCATGACAAGTCAATGAACCAAAACTTTCTAAGCTGCCACTTTCCTCTCAGAATTTAAACTTACAGTCTTTTTTTTTCCTAAAGCCGAAGACAACCAGAAAACTCTGAACACATGCAAACTGATGATGTCAGAAAAAACCAGAAACAGCTGAAAGTTACGTACTGCTACCAGTTAACACTATTTATACCATACTGTCGTGGTTTAAGCCCAGCCAACAACTAAGCACCACAGAGCCAGTCGCTCATTCTGCCTTCCCAGTAGGATGGGAAGGAGAATCAGAAAAAAAAGAAAAGAAAAGGTAAAACTCATGGGTTTAGATAAGAATTTAATAACTAAAGTAAAATAAAATTTAAAACTAACAGTAATAATAATAAAATATAATACCTATAACAGTAATTTAAAGGATTATAATAAAATAAAAAAGAAAAATAATTATTAAAAAAAAAGAAACCAAGAAAAAAACAAGTGATACACAATGCAATTGCTCACCACCCACTGACCAATGCCCAAGCAGTGATCCAGACCTCCTGGCCAACTGCCCCAGTTTCAATACTGAGCATGACGTTCTATGGTATGGAATATTCCCTTGGCTAGCTTGGGTCAGCTGTCCTGGCCATGCTCCCTCCCAGCTTCTTGTGCACCTGCTTGCTGGCAGAGCATGGGAAACTGAAAAATCCTTAACTTAGAATAAGCACTACTTAGCAATAACTAAAACATCAGTGTGTGATCATTATTCTGACAATAAATCCAAACCACACTGTTCTCTAAGAAGAAAATTAACTCTATCCCAGCCAAAATCAGGACACATACAAAGGTAGAGAACTGCTCAACCTCCACCTAGTGGTCATTTTTGGGTGGTATCACGAGAAATTGGCAGATGGGTCAGAACTTCTGATTTTACCCAAGCAGACCTGTAGATCAAATTAAAACTGAAATCTTGGGAGTCATTTAAGCTTAATCTAGGACAACAAAATCTTCAGGATACCAAGAGGCATTCAAAGTCTACGTCCCAATATCCCCTTACTGCAAAAGTGGGATCCCCTTCAGTCACATTAACCCTGGTGGTGGGATAGGAAGACATTACCAGTTATTACACCTAATGCACTGTGTACACTGAGGTCCTGTGAGGTTACTGAGGTTAGAGTGACTGCACTCTGATCACAGTTCTGAATTTTTTTATTTTCCTCTCAAGTACTGATCACATAACTTTTCAAAAACTAGGTTTAAATTCTGACATGGATCCCTACATACATGACTTTTGTGCCTGTGAAGTGAACAAATCTAGGGAGGGCACAGCCCAAGAAGTCCACCAAAAACCATATGCTCACAGTTTGTATTTATGCAGTGACTTCTACACTTCTACAGCTTTTCAGTGTGTAAAGCTTGGAATTCATGATTGCCATATACTTCTTAAACTCCTCTACTTTCAAGCAAGTATTGTAGGAAAATAGAAAGAATACCGGTGACACATGCTTTACATTTACATAGCAGCAACATTTTTATACATTACTGAAGCACATAAAGAAATAATTTAACAAAATACATTTAATAAATTGTTATATCCAATAAACTAGTAAATAATTGATAGAAAAGCGGTATGAATTGCAGTTTCAGGATCAAAGAAAATTTCTTCTTTGCTTGTATTTAATTTTTTAATTGTAACTATGTGAGTCAGTTTGTTAAGAGATATTTTATGAGTAAGAATTACCTGAAATTGAAAAATTAAAATTATAATATGCTAAAGGTATGTACTTAAGAAAAGATGTTTGGTTAATCTTTGATGGACATAAATACACTTAGGTCTTAATAAATGAGTTATAACTTCTGTGCAACTTGGGAAAAGATGTTAGGAATGTAAAAAAAGACATTGTAATAATACATAAAAAAAGGTTTTGTATCCACAAATCAAAATTTATTTGTAGGAAGAAGTAACTAGTACATATATATTATTGAACTATTTCAGTTACATTACCTACAAGATGTTTTTTCACATTTTGAGGTAATGAATTTTGCTTTTTATTAATACTCTTTTCTTGTGCATAGCTATTTTCAGTGACACTAATACAACAAAATATTTAGGACCTAATCATTCTGTTATTGGAAACAAAATTTCTTGATGGATTTAAAATGAATCAATCCATAGTGTTTGTTAGGTCAATTGTCATTATATTTCCAAGAGGTGAAGTGTGAGACAAATAAGGGCTTGGTTTTTGTTTCTTAGCAATGTAAAAGCTTCAAGTGTGCAATTCTGCCATTATTTCCCTGACAGTTTTGCCATGCTTGTCGTCAAATTCACTGTGAAATGTGCCACAGAGGTTGAAAGACTCAGTGCATATATCATGAACATAAAAAGTATGCTGAAGACTGCCATTCTGAGACATTAAATGCAGGTGCTAAAATGCACCTCGCAGTGTTTTCCTGCAAATAAATGCAAGCCTCATAAGTACTCATGATAAAATTCTCTCATAGCTATGTACCGTTATAATAATAATATACAGCATAATAGAAATCAGAAATCCTAGACAAATGTATACTATACATTAGTTCTAGACTGTTTACTGGTGTGGTAGGATGCTGGTGTTTATTGTGAGCCTCTCACTAGGTAATTCAGCTAACATTACGTACCTAAGAAACACCATGACATCAGTATAAATCTATTGCTTGGGTTCACCAATGTGGAACCTTCTAAACAAAGTATTAGTCACCTGTGGTTTACTAATATGTCCCAGCACAGTCATTACTTCCTACAGTAATTGTCTGTTTAGCAGTTATCAGCGAGAACTCAACAGATACCCTTCTTAATATTTATTGGGTATTTACATTCAAACACAATGCTTTATATGAACAGAGTAGCTCCTGGGCTGCTGTTTTACTCACTTCATCAGATAGTTAGGCACTATGCTTGCAGTATCATATAAAACCTTTTCCATTTTGAAATAATAACTTAGATCTAGAAAACAGTGGCACGAAGCTCCTGGATTTAAAAAGTCAGTACTTAACCTCTGGCTAACCCCTCAGTTTGCATATCAAATTCAGGTGTTCATCACCTCTTAGAACATGGTCCACAACTGCTGCTTCTTTGACCACTATCTTGAAGTAGCGACTATAGGTCCTTAATGAAATTACAATATCAAAATGTTTAATATTGTATCAACCACTGGATGCTTGAACTAGTGTCTTTTCCCCATTTAAATTAATTTTATTGTTTCAGCTTCCAAGATTTCTTCTTACTTCATCTTTTTTTCTTAAACAGCTACAGAGAAGCAAAACTTTTTGTAGATTGATTTTACACATAGTTTATAACTATTAGGTGAGCAATATATCAAACATGTTATAGCTTAAATAAATTTAAACAACTTAAACACCAAATAAAAATTACACTTATAAATTAAGAGTAGAAAGTAAGGTAATGCAGAGCTTATTGGGATGAATAATTCTCAAACTCTCTAGACATTATGAGCCTGGAGATTTGTGTACTTTGGAAGATGCAGGAAGATTAGCCATTTAATTATCAGAAATGTTAAAATACTTAAGGTGGGATGATCTTTCATAAGATCTAGATTTTCTGTGATTCTGTAGAGATATTTACTCATTCCCAAATAAACCCTCAGCTGTGCACAGCTCTAAAGCATCCTCAACTCCCACTGAAGTCAAGGAACTTCATGTTCTCAGTCCAGGAGCTCACTATTTGCCTGAACAGCATTCTCATGGAAAACTTAACACAGCAAATATTAGACACCAAGTGTCTTAACATTTTAAACTAAGCATATTTCAACAGTAGTAATATGGTGCAGTTGACGTGTTTGAGGGACAGGATGCCATTCAGAGGGACCTGGACAAGCTTGAGAAGTGGGCCCATGTGAACCTCATGAGGTTCAACAAGGCCAAGTGCAAGGTCCTGCACCTGGGTCAGGGCAAACTCTGGTATCAACACAGGCTGGGGGATGAAGGGATTGAGAGCAGCCCTGTGGAAAAGGACTTTGGGGTACTGGTGGACAAAAAACTCGAAAAGAGCCAGAAATATGTGCTTGCAGCCCAGAAACCCAATCGTATCCTGGGCTGCATCGAAAGAAGTGTGGCCAGCAGGTTGAGGGAGGTGATTCTGCCCCTCTGCTCCTTGCTGGTGAGACTCCACCTGGAGTACTGCATCCAGCTCTGGAGTCCTCAGCACAGGAAGGACATGGACCTGTTGGAGCAGGTTCAGAGGAGGGCCACAAAAATGATCAGAGGGATGGAACACTTCTCCCTGAGGAAAGGCTGGGAGAGTTGGGGTTGTTTAGCCTTAAGAAGAGAAGGCTCCAGGGAGACCTTATTGTGGCCTTTCAGTACATAAAGGGAGCTTATAAAAAAGATGGGGACCAACTTTTTATTAGGGCCTGTAGCAATAGGGCAAAGGGTAATGGTTTTAAACTAAAAGAGGGTAGATTCAGCCTAGATACAAGGAAGAAATTTTTTTTGATGAGGGTGGTGAAACACTGGAACAGGTTGCCCAGAGAGGTGATAAATGCCCCATCCTTGGAAGTATTCAAGGTCTGGTTGGATCGGGCTCTGAGCAACCTGATCTAGTTGAAGATGTCCCTGCTCCTTGTAGGTGGATTGGACTAGATGACCTTTAAAGGTCCCTTCCAACCCAAACCATTCTATGATTCTATATCACAACAGTAACAATTAAATTATGCAATATATGATTATTCTAACTAATAAATTAATATACTAACAATGAAAGGGGACAGAGGAGGGAATAACAGATAGCTTATCATTATGTAATAATCAGCTTTGTCTACTGATACAACTATCGCTACTGTGATTGACAGAGATTGGCATTGCAATAATGGGTTCACAATGGAAGCTATTGATGCTTATCCAAAAATGCTCCTACTGTCCTGAAGAGCTTACCTATTCAAAGAAATTAGTCTTAACAGACCAGTTTGTGTCTTCTCTTGCCGAAATCTGTTCTGGAGAAGATTTTTCAGGGAAATTCTGCATGGCTTGCTCATAGAGAACATCAGTTCCTCTGGGCTTGCTGAACCACCCACATGGAGGTCCTAGAACTTCAGCTGCACACTTTTTCTCACCTTTCCTTAGCAGAGAAGCTACACTAATTTGCACATATGGAAATATACATCTCCACCAGACTGCCTCTGAAGTCAGACAAACAAGCACCAGGTTTGGTTTTGTTTGTGTTTCTAATAAAACACAGCCATACATTACCCAGGTAAAAGTCTGTGAAGCAGATGAAGGATGACATATGTTTCTCACATCTCCTACCTTAACTTATTTGCCTACAGAAGTAATAAATCAGAAGATTCACTATGGGGAGATAATTGTGGTGTGACACACAATTAATATTTTGGGGAAACTGATCTGCCTTTCTAGGTCAAAGCAGAAATCCTACACAGCAAATTTCTAAAATACAAGTTCCAACTTCTGAAGGAAGTTGCTTTATATAGATTACTTCTGATTGATAATAAAGATGATACCTTTGTGTGTAAAATTAAACCAGGAAAAATTTATATTCTGGGTGCATTGCTCACAGCACATGTGCATGACGTTCTTTTGTCATAACAAACACAAGCAAGACTTTCATCACATCTAGCAAAAAATCACCACCCAATAGCCTGTCACACCTGGGCTTGCACAGAATCTGGAAAACCACTGCAAAATATTCTGTGTAAATGAGATATTGGTTTCTAAATAGGCCTCTTCCCTGGTGCCTTCATACTCTAAACAAATTTGGACTTTAATGTGTACCATAAAAGAAGACAGTCTTAGTCTTTGGAGGCTGCTAACTAATGTTTTTCTTCTGCGAAAAAAGAGATCTGGGAGACTTCTTTTTAGTACGTTGTTAAATGACAGGATCTCTGGAAGATGTTAATTAATAACACACAAAAATCCCCACAATTGGGTTTCTACTTGAAGACTGAAATAAATCCGTTCAAAAAATTAAATTTAAAGAAGGTGAAAAAATTATTCCTTAAAAGTTAGCCACAAGAGATCCTATCAGCTACCAGAATTATGAAGAACAATCATTCTTTTCAACATACACAAGTGTAGTAATGAGCTTTCTATTTTTGGTCCTTCAAAGAAATGCAATGTTTTAAGCTACCAGTAATAACTGGAGGGGGGTGGTTTTTAATTTGTCATATTTCTGTTTGAAAAACAAAAAAGTTTACGTAAGGTCATATTGGGCTTTGCCAAAGCAAAGCATTTCAGTTTGACCATCAGAAATCAAAGTTCCAGAAATAAAATTGTTTTAGTTTGTTTCTAGAGTCTGTGTGCATACATAAGATATAAATATATATTTTCTAAATATATTATACATACACACATATTATATAAAACATATGCACAAATTTCTTTCATGTAAACATAATGGGTGTGTAGAGGCATGTGTAAATACTCTCCCAGACAATGTAACTACTACCCAGAAAGCAAGAAAAGTTGTGAAAACATAAAGCAAGTAGCTGCAATGGTGCTTACTCATAGATTTCAAGGATCTTCCTTAAACAGATTAATCTTCTTCATATTTACAACTTATGAATGACTCATCCATTTTAAGTATTAAAAAATATAATTATGTCTTTCTTAGGATTTGAATGCATTTGTTCTAATGATAAAGAAGACAACCATTGTCTTCTAACCTTGACTCTGTATGCTATAGTTTTTTGTACCTCTAAATTCTGTATAAACAAATTATTGCATGAAATAGAAAACAGCTAAGAATGTTTCTCTTACTTTAAAACAGTGAACCCAAAGTACAGACTTCAGGAATTTATTTTTTTTTTTAATAAGCTTTAAATCTGTAATTGCCATGTGTGTCAGCTTGTGTTTGCCGTATCTGTCTGCCAGCAAGAGACAGTGACCACTTACAGTGATTACAAAGTACACCAAATGTAGTGTATATGTCACTTCTCCACAAGAGCTTGTTGGCAGCTTTGATCGACTTCTTTTTGATTACACCACAATCACCTCATTCCACTTTAGCTACTCTCACTCTCTCCAGGGGTTCAGATGTCATTGCTGTATACCTTAGCAGATGAATCAGTTTTCCTTCTGTTAAATCCTCTTCCTGGGAAGATGAATCTACTCATTGATTTTGACCAAAGACTGGTTTTTAAAAAGGGTAGAAGAGACTTCTGACCTTTCAAATGATCAGATTAAGGTGGTTATTTTCACATTATTCAGTAATCAGGGAAGAAATACATTAAGCAAGAGTTTAGTTCACAGGCTGCTTTGCTGGCTTCTAAAAACTGTTGTGCACTGAAAGCTAACCTAGATTCCATTTCTTCCTTCTCCTCTGAACCACAAGGGAAGCTAAAATGCATTTTCACATTGCATTTTGCCTAAAGGCTCTCAGTAAAATTTAATTTTCTTACTGCATTGATTTTTCCATTATAAGTTGTAACAGTCTAATGATATCTCATAAGAATTTTTACTGTCAAGAAAAAGGGATGTGAATGATTTAGCAATAGTAACTGCAAGTGCTAGAGGATTTATTCTTATTTTCTTAAGAACCTTCCATCTGTCTTTCTGATGGGCAGTTGTTGAAAAAGTCTATGCCACATCACTATTCACTGGATGGCCTGAAGATAATTCTTTAACCTGTTTCTTAAGGGCAGTATGTGATCCAGTTTCCCCAAAACCTTTTCCTCCACTGCTAACTTCTAAAATCAAAATAAAGCTTTCTAATTCTGGAGCTGAGAATGGTGCTTAAAAATTAATGGGCCACATGGAAACAATGTAATTGGGAGACCCAAAAACATAAACATTTTCTGTCTTGCAGGCTACATTACACTCACTGAAGACCAACATCTAACCCTTATTACCCAAAATACTTCAAGTTTGTCATGGATTTTCCTTGTTCCGGACAAAGAATACATCAAAGAAATGAGACATGCTCCCTGGATAAAGGAAACTTGCAGGTTGACTCTTTCCTTCAAAACAATTGTATTATCACCAAAACTGTGGAAATCATGTCTGAAAACAACTGGTGTGATAGACTACAAAACATAAAGGAAGTGCCAGAGAAAGTACACCAGAGGTTTGTGAGTCCCTGTGTTCCACAGCTACAAGAGATTTCTTACTTATTTCACTTTGTCAAGGATTTGATAGAAAGACAGACAGAGATGGAAAAAATGTACAATATATTACTAAGTTAAACAGAGTAAAACCTGCTGTCTATTTTTCTTGGCAAACAGCATCTTGATTGGTATCTTCCTCTAGCTTTTCTTCAAATTTGCAGAAAGCTGGAAAAGTGGCCAGTTTCTTGTTTTCTTTATTTTTCTTTCATCGTTAGTGTTCATAAAAGTAACAAGATGGGCTTTATTACAGATGCTGGAAGCAAATTAAGGCACATCTCACATCTAGTCAAGTCATCTGTGTTCTTCAGGGGCACATTTTCCTTTTTTGAATCCTGAAAAATAAATTAAGCTGAAGAACAGACCTTACAGAAAAATAGGTCTGAAGTGCCCCCGCTAAAATTCCTGAGAACGAGCTAAGAAACTTTACAAACTCAGTCATGGGATTTTGGGGGTTTTGTCATCATTGTTATTGTTTGCTTATTTTTCCTTGAAAAGTTTTTTTTTTTACTTGTCATAAAAATAAACAAAAAAAAATTACCAAAAAAGGAGTTTCACATGGCATTTTAAATTCTGTTCTTTGAAAGTATAGGATTTTAAACACAAGTAGTTGTCATAAAGTTGTACATTGAATGTAATATCATAATTAGACAGAATCTGTTCACTATCCTATGTTACGAATGGGCCTAATACAATTTTTTTATACTCCATTGGACTGACAAGTCTTGTTTGGAAAAGACCGCTAGATATGACCATGACTTTATAATAGAAAAGATGCATCAAGGTTAGGTTCTTTATGGCTCAAATACTATGGAAATATGTCTCATAAAATAATTTAGATGATAGATTTTGCATGCTTCCATGATCTGTGGATTTTTTTTAGGCAGAGCTATCTCTGCTGTGCAGTAAAATTGTACATCAATACACCTACTCCATTGGAGAAGCTGATGCTGACATTCCAGACTCTTTATTTTTAAAACTGCCAGAGCTTTAGCTTCTCTCTAAATAATGGGCATGCCAATATATTAAAGGGGGAAAACACTCACCCATTCTTGGCTGGTACCACTTCAAGTGTACAAATCAACCCTGTATTTTTTAAAATGAAACACAACACTTTAAATTTAACACAAATTTAATAATTTTCTACTTCAGCCTCTGCTGGGGTTTAGAGTCATTATGTTGTTGATGCAGAACAGATTTTGTGCTAACAATGACATCTTGAGAGAGTGGGGAGAGTCTCACTTCTCCCCTCCACTTGAATCTAGTTTCTAGGACAAAAACAAATCAGTGTGTTAGCTCCTAACACAAGGGAAGAATCCCTGTCAACACAGTCTCGCCACAAGCAACAACACTAAAACCCAGCAGCTGCAATGCAACACTCCTACCTCCTCAATTCTCCCATCAATACCCAGAAGATTACTTCTTCTGAAATGAGAGATCCTCTCACACAGATCAGGACATCCATACTGCCTGTAACCAAATGCCAGACTGGGAAAGTCAGAGTCAGATCCTTCAGTATTCAGTATTTGCCATTCTCTCAAAACCTTCTCAGTTTTGCCATAAAACTGGCAATGAGAAGCAAGTCTGAGATTTGAGGATGTTTAACACAATCAGTCATCTCAGTGGAGATCATATGGCAGGTTATGACCCTTAAACTTGGGAAGAGACATCACCTCTTCTTGTCCACCCAGTAAAGGACAGGCACAATATATCCAATTAAAGAAGAAAATTTTGCTAGCAAGTATGTAATATTTTTGGGGTGCACAAGGTGGTGACATACTACTCTTCTTTCCAAAATAAGAAGCATGGGGTAGGGAGAGGGGCGAGGGGGGCAGAAGTAAAGATTAGCAACTACAGAACTGAATTAAAAGAAAAGAAGTAAAAAACTGATTTCCTAAGAGATTGTATTTAAGTACCCATAACAAAAAAGGATTAAATGTGTTGCATGTTCAGCTCCTTAGATCTGCCTTACATAGCAAAACATTCCAGCAACTATAAACAGAGTTTGGTTTAAGATTATAGCATGTATTTGTTTTTTATATAATGGTCTGTTGTTGCTTAGGAATCAATAGTTTGAAGAACATCACAGAAATTTTTTTCTTGCAAATATCTAATTTGATGATAAAGAATTTCAAGCGTTAAGACAAAAGCAGTCTAATTTATGGGTTAAGACATGGAGATATATATATAAAACTTAAATCATATTACTACTATACTATTACATATGTAGTATAAGTACTAATAGTATACTAATACTTTATATATTATAGTTTCATAGCAGTTATATGAAAGTATACAAGAACAGGAAAAAAACTAATAAAAACTATGTACACTTAAAAGGAAGCCAATTTATCAGATAAAACAATCAACTGAAAGCTACGAGTATGTACAGGAATATTCATTTAAAAAAGGAAAAAAAAAAAAAAGTACAGGGCTTGCAATTAAAGTCATCCAGATTTTCTGCATACCA
>VYZV01018113.1:0-22708 GCA_013401275.1 Pandion haliaetus
ATCACACTAGTAATTCCATCTTGCTTTTTCTGCTTCCCTACTGTCAGGGTACATGCTGTAGTGGGAAACTCCATAGCACAGAGCAGATAAATAATGTTCTCATAAATGAGCTATTTAGAGTTGGGGGTGGCGGTGTCTGTTTGTTTTTTTAATTTGGGCTATTTTGAACATCACTTTCCTCATTGTAAATTATTGCAGTGACTTTCAGCTAAGTTTGCTAAGTATGTATATAGCAGTTGTTAGCTTAGCCTAGTTGGTGTTTTTGGAGTCAAATCTGAGGAAAAAGTTGAGGTTGTGCTACCCTAGCAGGAGGGCATGGCCAGGGCTATCAGTGTCCGCTATCATCCAGAGCATCAGCAATCTGTGCCAGGCCTTTTGTAGCTCCTTTTTCAGAAGATGTCCAGTTGATACGAAGAAGCAGATTAGGAAAATCTGATGTTAGATATGGCATTTCTGCCAAACTTTATTCAGTCCTTTCATCCTCTCTAAGATAAGGAACTCTTTTGTTAGCAACTCCACCCAAACCCAGTCAAAGGACTGGGAAGCCTGCCATATGAGGAAAGGCTGAGAGAACTGGGTTTGTTCAGCCTTGAGAAAAGAAGGCTTAGGGTAGACCTTATCACCATGTTCCAGCATTTAAAGCATGGCTACAAAGAAGATGGAGACTCCTTTTTTACAAGGAGTCACATGGAAAAGGCTAGGGGTAATGTGTATAAGTTACTCCTGGGGACATTCCGATTGGACAAAAGAGGAAAAGTTTTCAGCCATTGGAATGATCTCCCCAGGGAAGTGGTGGATTCCCCAACATTGGACAGTTTTCAGATTCTGCTGGACAGGGTGCTGGGCCATCTTGTCTAGACTGTGCCTTTGCCAAGAAAGGTTGGACCAGGGTGATCCTTGAGGTCCCTTCCAACCTGGTATTCTATGATTCAATACCTCTATGATTCCAATGTTAGGTAGTTATGGCCTGTCCCTATATCACTCACCGCTTGTTTCTTAATTTGCTGTAATGTCTAATTTGAAAAATATTTATTTTCCAGATCTTGAATTACAGAGCTGCTTATTGCAGCTTTACAATTAGGGAGCTCTATATTGTCTGAGTAGGAATGCAGGGGAAAAACGTGGAAGGGATATTTTTTAATTTTATCAGTCTGCATTACTATATATTTATTTTTATTTTTTATTAAATTGTATTTTGAAAACAGTAATTTTTCATTATTCCAGTAAGTCAGGAAGTATGATAATTTTCATAAGAGCAATTGAAGTGAAACAGATTATAACAAATCAGTAATACTAACTGTTATCTGCTGGTTTTAATCATCAGTAAAATGCCAGAAAGGTTAAAAAAAATCCTCAAGCCCCGATACAAGAAAGCACAGATAGGCAGCAAATGAGTGTAATGTTTCTGTTTCATGTTAGGTCAGTTATTGTGCAGAATTGGTTTTTTAACTCCCATTTGTACTTCTGCTGATAAGTGAATACCTTAGATCAAGCATTTTGCATGTCGCAGCCGCCTTCAAGGACAAACACAAAGGTTTGTCGTAGGTCTCAGCACGTTGATGTAATGCTAAAAAAACATCAGGAAATTGTGAAGAAATAAATAACTTGAGCCCCATCATTATGATAGTTAGTGGCTTTAGGGATGGCACTAAAGCAGACAATATGGTCAGAATGAAGTCTCCATCTGTGTCAGTGCTGTCAATGGAAATAGTTTTACATCATTTCTTATCTCTCTTTTGGTCCCTGTGACAAGTAGCCCATGAGGTGTTCAGACCCTGCACTGAACTGACTAATGAAAGATGATAGGATGGGAATTGATAAGTGAATTTACCTTGACTATAAACCCTGCAACGTTAGACAGCAACTCCTCCTCTTATCCCTTTTATATGCTTTCTTTTAGTATGGTGCCCCTGAAAACCTTCCCACATAACTCTGAAATGTCTTTTTCACAGTGATTCAGAAGTGATCAGAAAGGCAAGGAAAATGACATAGAGAGCAGGGCTAAATTAATGGGCTGTCAAAAAAGTATTCTCACTTGGAAGGATTTAAGGCTTCTCTCAGATCTGATGCTAACCCAGAAAAAATCTTGACAAAACTGAATTCTATTAATATTCAATATAAAAGTTGGAGTTTCTTTATTGAAAGTTTTGCAATATACTTTTAGCTCATAACTAGACTATTTGTGTTTATTCCTCATTCTGGTGACAGGCAAACCTTAATACAGTTCTGATGCCTGATCCCAGAGAGATGTCAAGAGGGTTACTCATGTGAGTGAAGTCATATACATGCTAAAATATGAGCACAGTGGGAGCCACAGTTTAATGATCTGGTTCACTCTGAGTAAGAACTTTGAATGCTTGTTTGAAATAGTCCGAGTTGTCTGCAAAAAAAGCACAGCAAATTAAACAAACCTCCCTTGACAAGCAGTCCCTGCCTCCCAGCCTCAACAAGGTTGTGTTGCAAAGTTGCTAATACACCTTAGTGAAAATCACTGCATAAAAAGTATTTTGGAGGTAAGTCGTTATAACAGTTTCAGGCCCCAATTACAAAACGGAAAAGGAAAATCTCACCAAACAAGATGACAAAACAGCTTTTTAAAGTTAGGTTTATTTTAAAAAAAAAATTCAGGCTGACTAACTTGGCTTTTTTTGTTCCAAACTTGCTTTTGTGGCTTAGGAGTATAATTCATAATTTTTCCATTTATCAAGACCGCACTCATAAGTGTGTAAAGGTAATAAAGCTTGATCCTGTTTTTGAACTGACTTGACTGTGTCAAGAAGTGATGGCTTAATCCTTCCTCTTTTCTGAAATCTATGTTTTGACTTCGTGTATTACTAACTTGCATCATTTTATTTATTTTCTTAATTTTCATAGTCTTTAAGGTTGCATCCTCCATGCTCTGCAACATTCGGGCTCTGAGCCAATGTCATTGAATTATAACAAAGAGCTCATATCCTTCTAACTTATTAAGTCTGGTTATTTAGGTAAAATCTGACTGGGTGCTTAACAGTTTGAAAATTGGGCATAATGTCTAATTGATGAATCATACCTTACTCTCTATTGAAACCATTCACTAGAAGGAGAAACAAACCTGAATGCATGTGGACCATGGATGGGATGATTTGCTGTCTAGAGCGACTGGAGGGAACAGGAAACACTAGGTGAGACTTGATAGATGCATATATTTAGATATATTTTGTAAGACAAAGTGAGATAAAGCCTATCAAACGTGATCAAACAAGTATCAGTTTCTAGAGGTTCATAAATATAGACGTAAAACTGTTCACCTACTTGATCTAGGTCACCTACTTGAACATAATTTAAAAAGGTGGCTGGTTTGCCTTCTCTTCCATAAAGAAGGCACTAAGTATGAGGAGAGCAAAATGCTGAGGTAACATCTAAGGTTCTTGAATTATTTTTCCGATGTTTGTGGAAGGGAGAAATTGAGAACAGAACAAAGAGAGTTGTATACTTGAACACTTAAACTGCTTCACTTATCATTTGCTGGGAATCAGGGCATATTAGCTAAGGTTTTTCAGATAAAGAGCCAGAGCTAGATCTTTGTGCCAAGTAATTTTTTTTCTTTTTTCTTTTCAGTAGTGAAAGTGGAAATTAAGGGGAAAAGAAGTAAAAGCTGTCCTGAAATTATTTTACTGGGAAAAAAAAAAAAAGTTAGATATGTATATTTATTATTTTGGAAAAAACCCCCAAACAGTTCTTTTGAAAATGTTCAAATAGAGTCCTTCAAATTCACAGAGGTTTTTCCCTTTTCTGGGGTAGATGGGTGTGGGGAGAGTTGGGGATGTGTGCATATATTCTGAATTGCTGGAAGAGGGCTTGTGAGAAGTCACTAGTTCTCTGTAAATGAAAATCAGCTCCCCCCTTGATACTACAAATAGAATAGGGGAGTAGGAGTTTATAGTCTCCTGAACTTTGTATTTTTGGAAGAATGAGTCAGTCCTCCTACAGATGTCAAAACAATTAGCTATGAAGGGATTACAGTAAGTTTGTTGGATAATAAAAACTATATGTTTCGTATAACCATGGAGAATTAGTTTGCACAATTACACACATGTTTTGATTGACCACAACTGTGCACTGAAATAATTAAGGAATACAGGTAGGGGTTAGTCCTATCTGTGAAATGAATCGGGCTGTAAGTAGTTCCTCAGCTGAGTCTGTTACATGTTCTGGTCAAAAAAAGCAATGCTTAAGTCAGACCTGGGAAATTTAAAGCAACCTCTTTGTGCTGCTTCTAGCTCATCTTTTGCAATATGTTTAAAAGTGCGCTTCATCTCAGTTTAAAACGTATTCCTTCCATAATGGCAGTTCTGGAAGGGAGCAAATAATGAATCATCCAAACATGGAAGTTTTCAGCCAAACTGGGACACCACGACCACAAAGCTGCCAACCTCTGGTAGAAAAAAACAGATTCTACCCTTGTGAGTTTTCGCTGCTGAAATAAGCAGTTATACACCTGCTTGTATTGCTTTCCTGTTTTTATGCTTTGCCATTCTGTAGTGATTTTAATACAAGTCATGGGAAGTTTAGCTTCTCAAGTTTCATCTTGACTTGGATCCAAACCTCAGAGCTGGACAATGGAGCTCCACGCAGGTGCAGTGCAGCGCTTCTAGGAAGGTGGAATAAAACCCACCTGTGCCTTCCAAGCTCCAGCCATACCACCCACCCATACTTTCATACAATATGCTGAGACTGCTGGAGGAAGATGAATAAACCATGTGCAGCTTCCATCTAAACTTTCCTTCCCTGAGACTTCAGGCACAGGCTCAGTGAAGAGGGCTGGATGATCCATGAGAACAGCGCTACAGTCACCCCCGTCACACTGTCCACTTCCAGTACTGGTAATAGGGACAAAATTATTCTGAGGCCTCCACAAGCTTGTCTGTGTAGAGCGAGTAGGGTTTAAAAGTCACTTGCTTTCTTTCCACATGTCCAGAAGTTTCAGCTAAGACTTCCATATCTGAATCTCCTGATTATGAATAGTTGCATACTTTTTTGGTTTAAAAGTCCATTTTGGAGCCTTGGATATTCTCTGTTTTGTTTTCTGATGCATTTATTTTGCTCCGAATTCTATGCCTGCCCTGTAATTTTTCATACTTAATTTTAGAAATCAGATATTCTACCATCTTGCAACCACACACTTCTCCCTTTTCCTCCATCTTTTAAATCTTGTTAACAATATCTCTTCATTAGCATTCACTCAAAAACTGCTGTAATGTTTACAGAAGTAGTTTTCCAAGGTGTCTGTGAGGAAGGCATGCCTTATATATCATTAACATTTGTAGAATCAGATATTAAATATTAGATGTGGGGCCAAAGATGCTGAAGATTATTTTGGTCAAAACAAAAATTGTCCCAGTCTTAACATTTAGAGCAGTAAAAATTCAGTGATCTTCCTGTTGTGACAGAGCACCACAAAGCTACCTTGTTTTTTTTTTTTTTAATTTTAAAAACATACTTGTAAATAATCAATATATAACCTAGATTCCTGTAGTGCATATTTCAGTTTATGAACAAGATAACCTACTCCTACCATGAAGAATTTCCACTAAACTGTACTGTTCTGGCTATTTAAAAAATACCGAGCCAGACAATGACAAACAAACTCAATGTAAGATGTGCACATGCATTAAGCATAGCCTATATGCATTTTTTAGTTTATGTTGCTGGGAATATTTTTTTTGTGGTTTTGGATAATAAAAACAGCAATATTTTTAGATAGACAAAAAAAGGAAAAAAAATTCACATAGTGATGTTAGAATTGATTAACACAGAAGACTAAGTTGAGATTGAAAGCCCCACTGGGGAAAACAAAATAAAACAAAACAGAAACCAAAAAAGTATATATTGAAGGGGAGGCAATTGATTTCCAGTCAGGTTGGGGTTTGCTTGTGTTGAAAAAATACCTTTGAAATATACCAGAAAAAGGAGAATGGATCTGAATGCATTTCATGGTTTATGTTTTTCTGACAGAAAAAAGAATGGTCCTGCTGTAGGTTTGTCACAATAAATATAGAGATGTAATTTTATTTTCTGCTACTTAATGTTACTCTAGTACTTCCTTAAAAAGGTATTTTCTGTTGCTGGATGTACAAGTAGAAATACAGTAGCCACATACTTGACTTTTGTGAGAAAAAAATAAACACCTGGTGAGATATTTTTTTGTGTATCCTTTTTGGTATCTGTAAAAGAGATTAAAGATGTCCTCTTTAATTTATAAAGCCTTTGGGAACTGAAGTATAGCATAACTAATATTAATTCTCTGACTCCATACAGAAGTAAAACAGCTTTAAGAGAATGATTAGGCAGATCTTAAACTCACAACTTGCATTGGTTTATACCTTCTGACTGAACTTTGATTGGTTCTTTTTAATGACATGCTTAAATTTAATCTGGTTTCCAACATCTATTATTTAACTTTGATAAACAAAAGTAAAATGCCCTACCAAAAAATGCCTCGCATATATCTTGGCTTCCTGATTCCTGTAATGTATTCATTTGGAAAGCCAACTTCTCTGAAGGTCATGGATTTAAAAACAAACCAAAATACATATAAAAAAAAAAACCTAAACCAAAACCACAACAAAAAAACCTACAACAAAAGCAGCAAACAATAGCTGGCTCAAGTTTGTTTTTACTGGGTTACACAGTAAGTCATGTGTGTGCTTTATTTGTTTTAAATTTTGTGCCTAGATTTCTTAGCCAAATAACCTTGACAGTGTCCCTTTAACTTATTCATAGCAACACACAGAGACATCACAGTGAATTATTTACATCTCTTAAGTATTTCAGGGGTCTACGTCCTCTTCGCAAAATCTTCTGTGCTGAACTTCAGAATAAGCTTTACTGTCCATTTGGATTGATTGATTGATGGGCCTGTGAGTCCCGTTACTCTTCTCACAAGATGTGCTTGCAGGAGCTTAGTCTGGGTAAATAAACAGGTCAGTGAAGTGAGAAATAGGTGGCTTTGTAGTACGTTTTGTGCAAGCAGACTATTGTATCACCACAAGACTACCTAGAGCATATCAGGTGAGCAGTCATTGGGACTGGACATGACTTAACCTTGCACGCTCTGGAATAGAGAGAACAGTTTCTGATGGCTTTAAAATGAGCTTGTGCTAACCAAGCTATTAAATGATAGCTAATACAAGATTCTGAGAAATAATTTGAATTAATGAACTCATCAGGCATTATTTAGATGTAAGTTTTTTCATTAGCATTTATATTTGCCAAGCATCTCTTTTTGCTTTTCATGTGTACTACAGACAGGTCCTATTTCTTTTTGTAAGTGTCAGCAATCATTAGCATCATGGCTAGTAGTAATCCTGGACTCATAATGACTCCATCTTTAGGTCCTCTATGAGTGGTCTGGAATCTTTGACTAGGTTGATCTGTGAGCTCCTTTTAGGCAGTGCCATAAAAATGTAAAAGTCCTGCTGTGCTTAATTAAAAAATAAGCATCAGTATCTCTTACGTACAACTAATGGCATTTTCTTTTAAATTGGGAGGAAGATAGAGCAAGGCTGGTCCAGATCCTCAGCTGATAATTTACATTTATTAAGGGTCTGGCATAGGGAGTCTGCTCATGGAATTATGATTGCATTTTTTTTTAGTTAATGCACACAGTTTGAATTAGGTACTTCAATCATTGCACTGTGTTTCAGTAATGAACATCATCATTGATAACTCTGAATTACAGCTCCAAGTAAAAGATAGGCACATTCATATCCTTCTTCAGGCTTTATTAAACTTTTCTGACATTTAGAAAATGCAGTTTGCTTTCCTACTGTTAGCGTTAGAATTTTAGGAGAACTCAGGATATATTTTCACTGTGCATAATCATGGTTTTGGGAGCAATATATTCAGGGAATCCATTTAGAAGTAATTCATTCTTCTGAATGGCATCCTTCAAATGAGGGTAAGCCTGCACTATGCATGTTAAAGATCCAGCCTTGCTTTTTCTTCTTGTCATTGCCAGAATTACTCTTCTGCTCTTTTCCTACAGCACACAGCATGCTGAGTTTTCATTGGCATTTGCCTTCTCTGCTCAGAGCTGATACTATTTTAGTGGGATGTCCACATAGCATCATGAAGCACTCTGGCTGATAAGGTGCTGTAGAAATATAAACAAGTAGGGGAATTTCTAAGCACTTGACCCATTACGTGGGGTGTGCAGAGGGACTCTTAATTCTGGCTGAGGTAAGCAACTGAGGACCCCTGTGGCATGGAAGATGCAGTTTAAAGTTGATTAGCACTGATAAAGGAGAGTGACTGAGGTTAAAACTTAATTTGCTGAACTTTTGCAATTTCTTGTGACCATAATGCTTTTAGAGGACTGCTGTGAGCATAACTGGAAAGAGCCTAGGGGTTACTTTAGATTGTTTCAAACCTCCCACCTGATCACAAGGTCAAAAAATTACAAGCTCACCAGGCTATATTTTCCGTCCTTTTTTGAACCAGAGGATCTGTATCTATGCAAAGATTGTTATGTGGAGAGTAGCCAATTAAACCATTTACTTACACAAAAGACAACTGGATAAATCTCGAGAAGTCATCTAGTTTACTGCCTCTGCCTCAGAATAAGGTCAGATGCTGACAAATGATTGTCCTAGATTTTATTTAAAATACATGATAACGGAGGCTCTGTATCTTTCTCAGATCAGATTTTCTATTGGTTCACTGTCCTTGTGCATAGAAGGCTTTCCTGGAAATGTACTTATATCTTCTTTTCTGCAATTTAAGCCCATTTCTCACCCTGTTCTGTCCCTCACAGATATCAAGAACAATCCATTCCCTTTTGGTTTTTGTACTACTTCTTCACAGTCTATTACCATTCTTCCCTTCAGGCTTTGCTTTTCTGGACGAAAAGCCAGTTCTTTCAGTTCTTCCTGTGGGTTCACATTCTCCAGGCCATTGAATACTTGGTTTGCTCTTCTCTAGGCCACCTTCCGTGCATGTGCGTCTGTCTTGTAGAGCGTGCCCAAAGCAAGACGCAGTGCTTAAATTTAGCACTGCGGGTGCTGGATGGTGCAATGAGTCATTTGAAGTTTCTTGCAGCTGTTTGCATTCACACAGCCAATGATGGTGTTTGTCTCATGCCATGCCCTGACAGTGTTGATTTAGGTTCAACTTTTACCCCACTATACTGATGCCTCATTGCTTGTCCCCCTTGGCTGATCATTTCTGCCCAATGATGTCTTTAAATGGTCTTATTTGAACTGAGTTCTGTTTTTTCCCAACCCATTTTTCCAGTTTCTCAGCAATGCAAATCCTGTCCTCCACCATGTGTGTTGTTGCTTAATGTGGTGCTATGTGCAAGCTCAATATTCCACCATTGTGTTATTTTAAAAGAAGATGAGAAAAAAACCCTTTGAATTTGGCAGTAATAGGTTGAACAGGTGAGGCTGACTGTTGAACACCAGTGGTAGCTCAGGCTGCCAGTCTATTTAAAAAACTGAGTAAATCAGCTGCTGCTGAGCTTGGGGAGAAGGGAAGCAGCCAAGTGTGCAAGCCCAGTCTGCTGTTGCAACTTCAGTCTGATGGTATAGAAAATAAAATGTAAAAGAGAAGGCGAGGAGATATTTATGGCTTTTGGTTAGAATCAAAGTGATTACCAATTTAATCTTACTAGGGTGATAATAATGAAAATAAATATTTTGCACTCATTTGGACATGAAATTAATTAACCCTCTGAAAAGTAGGAGATGGAAGAGGGTTAGTAGAGTGATGCTGAACTGTAAGGTTATGCCATAAATTACAGCTGAAGTAAATTTTACTTACTGAAAAGAAATGATTGGGGTACTCATTTTTTAAGGCAATGGACTTAGCTATAACTGCAGTTCACTTGTTAATTAAAATACCTTTGAGAAAATTTGATATTGTCACAGTTTAAAATGTCTATTATTTTCTACTTTCTTTGGCTTTTCTCTGTATTTGCATTAGGAAGCGTATCTGCTGATATTTTCTTTGTCCACTGTAGGGACAATAAATACTGCAACTTGTCAAGTAACAAAAACATCTTATTAGCGAAGAAGTGGTTGCTAATATACAAATCAACAAACATTATTAACAGTGAATTATGGAATAGATAGTAATTTTGAAAAGCTGCTCCTACTTATTGTAATTAAAAAGATCATTTGCTTGTCTCATGAAGCATATGCAAGGTTTTGTATTGGGTTTTGCCATATGCCCTCAGTGAGGGGCATCACTTAGTTGTTCTGGCCAAAATGACCCATTTTCCTTCTGCTTTCTACCAGCACTCCTACTCCTTCCCATCAGAGGAGGAGGGGAGGAAACCTGTGGCAGCACTGGTTGCCCAACATGCTGGTGCATCCATGCAGCCCAGGCTGTGCTGATCTTTTTCCTACGTGAGAACAGGCTGCACTGGTGCAGACTGGTAGTCTGTTCAACCCACTAAGTGGTCTCTAACAGTGGCCATAAGCAGGCACTGAGGGAAGAGTAATAAGAGGGAAATCATACACTTTTCTGATTGTCTCCAAATCTCCAGCTGTATCCAGCTCAGAAATTTCCTGACCCTGTTGTTGCTTAATTAGTAGTCTGCTCTGGATCTTTCTTCTCATTACTTCTGCAGTCTTCCCCTGAGCTCTATGAATTGCACCTACACTATCCTTTCTCATAGACATCTACTGCCTGATGCATGGAACCACCTCCGTTTGTTTTGAGTTTGGTTCCTGCTGCTTTATTGGATAGTCTGTATATTATCAAAAATTGTATGTATTTCTATATCCCCATAACATCATCTTCTTTCCTGGTAGGACAATCCTCTTTCATGCCTCGTATGGAAGCTGTTCACTACATTTGGCAAAAGTTGAGTAGAGCATATAACCTGGATCGGTCTTGTCCACATGGTTATAAAACTGTTCAAAGAACTCTCAAGAGGTTTGTAAGGTGGGATTTCTCTTTAGAGAAGCCATACTAAGTCATCCCAAGTTTCCTGTATTTATCCTAATGTCAATAAATCTGTAACAGAAACAAAACAGTCAAATAAAACCATATACTGGCTG
Source organism: Pandion haliaetus (assembly GCA_013401275.1). Classification (NCBI taxonomy): domain Eukaryota; kingdom Metazoa; phylum Chordata; class Aves; order Accipitriformes; family Pandionidae; genus Pandion; species Pandion haliaetus. The sequence continues at coordinate 11,046 of VYZV01018113.1, forward strand.
AATCTCTATACTATAAATAGCTTCTGTATACTATAAATAGCTTCTATCTATTTGCCTTATATATTTACCAGAGCAACAGTCCATTAGCTCATCATGTTCGTCCACACTATGCCAAAAACCTGTTTTAAGACTGGAGACACATTTGACATCTTCCAGTCTTCAGGTACCAAAAAAGTCGGCCCTGTACATTCTCTGATGGAGGTTCTCTAGTGGAGGTTTGCTCAGGAGGTACTAGAAGAAGGGGTTGATGATTCAATGGAAGACAGTCATTGACCTATAAAATTTTTTACCTCTGCTTAGCATCCCCTACAACATATGTATGTGACATTTGCCTTGAGTACATGACAATCACTGAAGTAACCCTAACAATTGTATTTTCTGTGCTCACGTTTGGTCTTTTCACTGGCTTATTCAATAAGACAAACCCATTATTATATTCGTGTTATTTCGGCCTGGAATTTAAATCCATGCAGATTCTCAGGTATTTGTTGAGATGATTAACTTATTGATGAGGCTTAATTTTAGACTGTCGTAAACATGTTGATCTATTCTGACAGCAGCATGGTTTGTTATTTCTTTACTGAATATTTTGTCATGGCATTACAGTACTCAAGTGATTGTTTTCCTGTCACTGGGTTTCTGATATGCTTAGTAAATCAGTGTCTTCATTTAGAGAGAGACATTCCACTTCCCCTATTTTATTTTTAGCCTTCTAGCATTTGTATAGATGTGTTTACCTCTGTGTGGATTTTTTTGCCTCGTTCTCCTTAAGTGTCACTCCATTTGTTTTTTACTTTCTCTTTATTTCCAACTTCTAACCTATCTTAGTTCCTAAACTAATGAAGCATTTTTGCATCTTCTTTCTTAGACCTGCCATCCCAAATCATATGCTGTTACGAATATGCCAGTCTTTCCTCATTGCTCACCTTTAGTTCACTGACACCCTTCCTGGTTTCAAGTGAGAGCAGTTTAGTTTCTTTATGATTTAGTGTCTGTATCTTCTCTTTGGAGTCTTTCCCCCCGCCCTGTTTCTGTCCCCAGTGTGCAGACAGCAGGTATGAGGTGAAAAGAAGCCTGACTGCTGCAGAAACCAGGTCACATAAACAAACAGAAATGCAATATTAACTGCACAATTTATTCAAATTGAGCATAATGAATGGGAAAAATGTGCAGAAATAATACCACAGGTGTCATAAATTCTGCTAATTCCAGAAACTTTATCTCAATCAGATAAGAGCCTTAAAAAAAAAAAAGGTAAAAAAAAAAAGCAAACCACAAAGCTCTGTTTGTGAAACTGTAGTTGTTTCAGCATGTCTTAAGGCACGTACATCCTAATTCAACAAGGTTCTTAAGCTCCTGCTTAATTTAGAAGGACTAGCTGATTTCAAGAGTTTTTTCATATGCACTTAAAGTTAAATGCATATTTAAGTATTTAGATGAACCAGGAGCCTCCTGAAACAAGCTAGGTAGAGGAATGGACTTGTAAAAATATTCGATAATATGGTCAAGAAGCTTCCTCAAAATCATCAAAAAATCATCATAGCTGCATGTTTAAGTCCTCTAAGGTACTAGTAGGTAACACATTTGAACAAAAATCCTGAAGGGAACAACCTATAGAATATAAATTACTACAAAGAAATTATTAGGGCAAAGAAAAGGTATTTTAGGTTGTGAATTAGATGAAGGAAGAGATATGTGAGCTGCTAATTAGTTTAGATAATAACTAATTATGCCTAGAAAAGGAATAGACATAGAGAAGGAATTTATAGGTATTTTAAGTCAGTGTAGTGGTAAAAAACTTACATATAGAATTAAAAAAATTAATAACCAAGTACTTTATAGCCTGTATACAATGTGAAATACATATCAGGTGTTTTATTAATTGTACTTTCCTACAAGGTGCATAAAAGTTTTATTGTACACTATATTACATACTTTCTTACTGTAGAAGCTTGTTTATTCTTACATATGTTGTTGTCTGAGGTCCAACTGATATTGCCATTATTTTGATTATTGTTGTGTCTTGACTCCAAACATGGTGTCATAATGGGTTTAAGTGAATCCAGTGAAATCAGTGGGAGTTTTGCCTGCATCAGGATTAAGTTAGGAGTTGCCCCAAATAATAATCTAATTTAAATAATCACAATTAGAGAAGATCTCTTGCTCAGAATCTAAACACAGAATAAAAAATAAATAAATCAATGTCAGGTTCCTTATTTTACAAGTAAGTCTCACATGACAGAAAACTCACATTAGTGGGTACTAATTTTGCATATTTAATAAGCTCTTTGAATCTATAAGTAGATGGGACCATATGTTCATTGCTGTATTTTCTCACATTAGAATGTTTTCTGGTAAAACTACTGGAAAAACTTGCAGTAAACCAATTTGAGCTTTACCTAAGTCATGTAAATGCTTGCATTGGAGCAGAACAAAATACACTTGTAATAGTATGAGAACCTTAGCAGGCAAGGAAACTGTTGGAGCTGGCCCTGGCCTTTAAGGTGCTCTTGTCACTTAATCTTCTTCCCATCAGAAAGGCTTTCCCTTAAAAATCCCGAAAGTTGTGTAAACTGTTTCTTTCACCCTACTGCACGTCATTGAAGGCTACAATTTTGTCTTCAGACATAAGACATGACTTCCCACAAAGGCCTGTATCTCCCTGAAGAGCAAATCCTCATACACTGGCCTTCAAGGTTGTTCTCTGCTGGTGATTACAGGCAGAAAACCGACCAAAAAATCCTCTATCATCTTTCTGAGTAAAGAAATACTGAAGTACCCTGTGCAGTTTGTTTTTGTGATTGTTTAGATCACACATACTTACCCATCAGCTGGTGGTCTTTGAAATGAACTTCCTATCACCTCAATCGTAAGATCAGTAGGTGAGGGAACTTGTTTAAAAAAGCGACACCACACAAACAGGCAAACAAAACCCCCAAGCCATTATTTGCCTCAACCATGTAACCGAACTCATGGTTCAAAAATTTCATTGGTAATTACGGTAATGAGCAAAGTATGCTGCTGAACCTCAGTGGGACTCTGCTGGAAAGCAGACAAGTTCGGAATGCTTTCTGAGCTCAGTGATTTTGCATCAGTCCTTTTACACAACTCTCATAAAAGATACAGTGGCAAGGTACTTAAAGCTCAGAAAACTTCAGATAATGTGCTTTTAACACACTATATATCTGGGATTTTTTTATTACACACTAGCTCTGTCTATGAAATCTTGAAACTGTTGTGATAGCACTCTGAAAAGATATCATTTGTATTTGTAATATGTGTTTCTTATGATCTAATGGGTAAAAGGGGGTATTTAAATTGTGCATTAAAACACTGAATTTTTTTTTTTTTTTTAGTAACTGTACATTTGTAACACCTTTGGAATTTTGGGTATGCATTTAGGTATCTCTGGAACCAGATTATAAATTGGATAATCTGTTTCTGACCTTTTTCACTGTAATGTTAACATTGAGCATGAGCTTGGAAAAAAATTGGAAATAATTGTTGTTGTCTATGGATACATAGTGATAATTGCAGTTAAAAATGCATTCCCCTAGTGCAGTAGTTCACTCTAACTCTTATCTGTCACTGTGTTATTGGAAGAAGGAAAAGATGTCCTTTTATATATTTACCTAAGGAAAGCACAAACCAGATGAATCAAAGTACTCGGTGAGTTTTTTTTTAATGTTGTCCAATAACAGGTGAGAGAAATGTAACAGAGAGTGGAGTAAAGATAGCTGGTGGATGTGTGCGTGTGACAGACCATCTCTGTGTATAAAATATTTTTAAGCAATTTAAGGGAAACCTAAGTATAAGTGGTAAGAAGCTTCTGTTGTGACAGGATTGGACATGAAAATGAACCTACCGCTGTCAGGAGGGCATTGTGACTGGCTGGGGGTGTATCTCTGTGTCAGGAGTGACAGGTTGCTGTGGTGGCCATGTTTGGAAGATGGATCCATCAGGCTGGTTGCAAACTTCAGAGCACCGCTTTGCTTGACTGACATTCATTAGTGATTTGTGCTAATGGTTAGCTCTTACTTATTATCAATCATTATCACTAAGTATTCAAACAGTGGTCCTTAACAATCATATCCCACGTTAGCTGTGGGTGTACAGCCCCACAGAGTAGATCTGTGTCATTAGCACTGGTGGCTGTAGTCTGCACTGGTCTCAGTTGCTGAGGCTGAGGGACCAGGCTCCAGCCCTCATTGAGGGGACCTGAAACCAAAGTGATCTCTTCCTTACCCATTTTTGAATACTCATTATTGTTGTTTTATGCTCCTCACCCCCTCCTCAAAAGAAAAAAGAGGCAGTTCCTGTTCTGGCTCCACCATACATCTTTTCTGCCAGCACTACATTTTATTCCTACCCTGCAGATTTTACTGCTTACACAGGTTTACCCGTACCCTTTTGTGTAGTTATGCTACAGGTTTTCCTTTAACCCTTTGCAGTTATTTATATAGATGTCTATATGTATAAAAAGCTTAGCTGTGGTACAAAATGCTCATGCTCTGGTTATGTTGTTGGTAATGTTACAGTCTTACAAAGTGCTTATACACTAGTAGATTCTCACGCTGTTTTAGAGTTCTTAATGACTGCTTTCAAAGCAAGTAAATGTTAATTTTTTCTTGCGTAGTGTACTTCTACTTTATGATTAGAACAGGACTTTGCTTTGCCTACAAGGGAATCTGTAGTTCAATATTAGAACACCAAAATGAAACAGTACAGCCTATATGTCTATATATAGATCTATTTTATGGATAGTTTCACTATCAACTATATCTTTTATTATACTGAATAAGACATATCATATGAAGGCTATGTTAGTGCCTGCGTTAATGAGTGAAATGAAACTTTTTTTTTTAACTACATTTTAACTAAAAATCAACATTGGCCAACTTTTTCCTAGGTGAGGGAAAAACATGAAATATGAATGAAATACAGTATTCCTGTGCTATATTTATTTTTTCTTTTGGTTTTAAAATCACAAGTTTTTGTGATATAGCAATAGCTGGGTTTTTTGCTTAATGATATTATTAACTTATTTCAAAATTTCTGATTGTGGGAAATCAGCAGGTAACCGTGAATTATGGATCTCCAATTTCACTGCGGGGTCAGGTGACATAAACTACCACAGTGTTTTATATGCCACCAGAACCCTGGCGAGGTGGAATTATAGGCTCATAACTCAGAGTTTTCTTGGTTTTTTAATCTGATGTTATATATAGATCCAAATCCCATACCTTGGGCAGCACAGCCTCCAGTTCCTTGACTGCTCCAACTGCAAGCCCCTTTCTGCTCGCTTTGCATCAGTTCCATGCTTTTATCCCTTTCAGCTTTTGGCATGTCTGTACAGAGGTCAGCTCCACTCACTGATCTGTCAGATGCAGAAGGGGCAAGGGGTAAAGTGCAGGGTAAGATCTGTTCAGGTGCCATCTACATCTAGTCACTCATGGATCCATATACTTTCTAGGGGACTTAATAGCCTTTTGCTGAGATTAGAGCAGCAGGACTCTTGGGTTCAATTTGAAGCTCTGTGAGGTGTGTGCTGAAGCAGCATTAAACATTTCTGTTACCTCATTCATCCAGATCCTTATTTCCACAGCCCAGCTGAAGTCTGGCTCCCTTCTCCCCACACTCTTCTTGCCTCTCTCCATTAGACCGACCTTCCTCTTTTGGTAAGACAACTGCCTTTTTCTCCCCAGGTCTTTCTGTGCATCCCTATCTCTCAATTCCTCTTCTCTGTACAACTTCTGGTTATATATTTACCAGCTATTTCATCTATTATTACCAGGAGTTAAAAGAAAAAAAAAAAAACAAACCAATTAAAAGTGGAGAACTGTTACACAAGCATGCAGCATAGCAGTTTCAGCTTAAATAACCAAGATTGGAGAAACATCTAAGGAAGAAGAAGCAAATCTATCTGTTCCAACTGTAGTGAGAGATAGAAAAGTATGGCTCTGTTACTGTGAGAAATGTAGAAGCAGGGAGAGATGGTTGAGATAAGTATTTTCAATGTATAAGACAAGGAAAATTGGAAAAATAAGAATATGGCAAAAAATACTGTGTCAGTGAAAAGATGGACTGATGGGAATAAAAATTTGGTACTATATAGAAGAAAGAGGCAGGCGTTCGAATGAGTAAGTTTGCATGTACTGAACCTAGCTAAAGCACTCTGTTACCTCAGAAAGAAATTACTGGAAAGATTGTATGGGAATACTTGGCACCTGGGCAAGGAAATTCAGGAACTGAAGCACCTTTTAGAGGACCTGGAAGACAGGCTGAAGAGTAATGAAAGGTTATTTCAGCTCTTCATAAGCTTATCAGTTCACACAACTTCTGGTAGATGTGAACTGGCTGCTCCCTAGGTTTAGAGGAGGGTGAGAGCACTGAGCTTCTATCAACTCTCCAGCAGAAAATGGGCGCAAAACTGGAATTAAAACAGCACTGGAAAAGTTTGTTACAGTGGTAATATTTGTTGACATGGTGCCCTTGCAGCAGCAGGGAATAGAACTTGATGATCCAAAAGGTTGTAGTTTCCTAAGTTCACTTTTAGAGCCTTAACAATACTACTAAGAAAATGTACTTTCTGGCAAAGGGTACCGAGTAAGATTTTCATACAGTTTAGTTAGCTCTTAAAAAAATAGTTGGCTGTGTTTGAATAGATGGAACCGAGAGCATTTTATCCTGTCTCTGTGTAATGCTGCCTTTGTGGATGCAGGAAAGGTTATGATGTTTCTGAGGAAACATCAACATTTTCATTGTTTTTAGGAAACGCAATACATCTGCAAAACTGAATTCCTGCTTGGGCTTTTAGAACGTTTTCAGAAATGAGTAAGGTTTGAAGTGTAAAATACTTCTGTCCTGTTCTTTTTTTGAGAAAACCTTTTTGAAATTACAGAGAAGGGGAAATACAATCTATATAGATTGATGAGAATGCATCTTAATGGAAATAAAGAGTAACTTGATATTCCAGGATGAAAAACAGCCTTTGACATACTGCTCAGGAAGCCCAATTATTTATACCCTCAAAAGAAATACTCTAAGAAAATATCAAACTATTAAGTAGTTAACACAAAGGCATTCATTTTACTGAAAAATATGTTTACCTGTCCTGTTGACTTACTGTTAAAAAAAAGAATCAATATGTTAGTTATAAACAAAAGCTGCTCTTCTGATATCATTTACAGCCTGTTATCGTGCACTAAAGATGTTCCTAAGATTCCATGGACTTTGCTAGATTTTAACTCAGGTCTTTACCCAAATGTAAGTCAGAAGTACCTTCCTAAAAATCACTGGTGTTATGCCAGTGTGAAATGAATGCTAAGATGAACTTGGTTCATGATGGAAAGCCAGTCCTGGCTGCCCTAAATTCTCTAACTCTCCTACTTGCACTAAACACTGGACCAGTGCAGCTGGTGGGCTAACACCTATATAGGGAAATTACACCGTAACAGCATATTTCACCTTTTGAAAATCACACCTAGACTCCTAGTGGCTTTAAAAAAGCATTTCACAGACATATGAGTATGCAAGTTGCAAGACCAGCTGCCACTGAATGTGATGGCTGAAGTTATCATGGGCCTGGGAGCTCTCCTAAAATTTAGGCAGAGCTTCCAAAGAAGTTCTGCATTTTCAGAGCTGGCTTCTCCATGTAACGGTTGGTCTGGCCTCTCTTTCATGATTGGATGCAGTGCTGGTAGCTAGGACATGTGTATCTTATGTTTGGTGTATACCTGTATACAGGCAATCTGTTGTACTCCTTTACATAGGTATGACGCTTTTTGGTGAGTGCATATAGATAGTATCATTATAAAAATTTCAAAAGCAATGGATACATTTCTGTAGTTGTCAGAATTAATAAAAAAATAAAGTAATTATTCATTTACAAGGGGAATGTGGAACGGGATACTGTGAGAAGGACTATGCTAGGTAAATTATTATTTTCCTTTCCTGCTATTGTACAATGCTCTCTTTCTGCAGGAATTCTTACCCCTTTGAGTTAAATGCCTGCAGAAGCAGAGAGTTTTAAATGTTCCTGAATTACCCAGGATACTTCCTGTAATTATGTGGGGCCTGGTTCATCAGTGCAGAGTGTTTTGACAGTACATTTCTGCCCAGCTGCCTGCCTTCTCTGTATCTGCCACTACATAGATTGCATATCCTCTTTGCTCAATGTTTGTACCATGCACAATGGAGTTTTGATCCAGCACAGGGAATCATTTCCCCTGTCACAATATATATCACACTGGTTAATGAATAATACCTTTTGCTGAAGAATATCAGAGAACAAGCCATTTTAATATTGCCTTTGTTATAAGAGTTAGGAGACTGAAAAAAGGTAAGAATTCTTTCCTCACTTTATTTTAGTATAAAGGATAAAGCCTTGTTTTAAAAATTACATTTTTAAATTACGTTACATTATTATGAAAATGTATCTGAAAATGTTATCTTAAAATGATTACATCAGTGGGTAGCTATTTGGCTGCACCGTTTATTCCCATGCTGTGGAGATATTTTTCAGGGAAACAATATTTCTGGTCTCCGAGGGTGAGGAGGACACTGACAATTTTTAATTTCAGTGATGGTGGCCTTTGTTTCTTTGGGAGTCATTTGGGAGTTTTGTGACGGTAGAATTTATTACTTTATGTAATAGGCTTATCTCTTGTATAAGCCTGATTGTTCCTAAGGCTTTGTAAACATACAGTTTTCCAAAGATAATACAGATATATTGATGGGATGAAAAAAAAATGTACTGACAAAATACATATACATAGAATTGAAAGCAGAGCAAAAAAAGTCAGTTCTGTAGTGATTCTAACTGAAACACAGCTTTGATACCTGAATACGAGTCCAGGATGTCTCTACACTAGGAAGAATTTAGTTTAGGATAATGTAATGTCCTAAACTGTCCCCACCATCAGAGAAGAGATAAAGTGCCACCTTGGATATTACTTCACATTTAGATTCTCCATTGAACTGCAGTTACTTTCTGCTGAGAAAGTGAAAAAATTCTAAATCTAGCATAGCTGCATAAAGGCAGACTAACTCTTGAGGGGAATCTTCATGCCACAAAAACAAGTCAGATCTTTCTTCACCCTTCCTCTGTGCTATCTTTATATAGTAGATGGAAAATGATGTGTAACCAATGCTGCCTTCACCCTATTGGTTACTGGTTAATTTAGAGTAAGTAGTCCCTGACTTCTGTGGTATACATCTGAGGATTGGTGGTCACGAATGATATGGACAGATTTTCCTGTGAGCGAATTTCAGAAGAGTAATGGTACAGGTAAGTCAGGTAACGTGCAGCTACTGTGCTCTGAACCAATCCAGTCCAATGTGGTTTATACTCTTGCTTTCTGCTGATGGGTCTTCTATTTAGAATTCAATCTGTTTCAGATGAAACATTCAGTTTTTCATAACTGAAAAACAAAACGCCAATCAAGAAGTGCTGTGAGATTCCATCCCATCCCTTACCATTTTCTTTTAAATGAATGACCACTTACATTACAGCAGAGGGCTTCTGAAGAATAGAGACTTTTTCTAAGGCAAAGGGGCATTTTTAAAACATGTAAGGTAAATGAGCTGCATGCTAGTACAGGAAATATGACTGCTCTGTGCTGTCACCTTTTTTTTTTTTTTAAATCAAATGGGTAAAAAGCCAGCAGTGTTTAAAACGGCTTCTGACAGAACAACTTTTACATACTCAGCAGTGTGTTTGTTAAGAAGAAAGTACATTCAGATTGAACAGAATGAGCATCTTTATCTGATGTGAACAGATAGAAGAAAGATGATTCGAAAAAATTGAAGAATTTCTCCCACGAAAAATGGCTTCTTGATCTCTGAAAACAACAGGCTTCTTGTGAAGTGCAGTCAAGGCTTACAAACACATTGCTGGGGTACACTGAGTTCGAAATCCCAGCTGACATTTCAAATGGTATTTAGAGTTATGACAAATCTGATTTATTTGGGTCTCTCTCCAAAGCTGCCATAAAAGAAGTGCTGATTTGGTGACTTACTTGTCACAGCACCTTCAGACAGCTTCTTTTTCTAGTGGAAATTGCTGTCGGATCTATCTGTTCTTTTCAGTACCATAGTTTAATATTTTTTGTAAAGATGCTGTTCATTTGGCTGGATGGCTGGAGTCTTCATTTTCTGGCAAAGTCTTCACCAGAATGTACATTTCCTTTGAAAAATATCCTGTCAAACAACCATTTAGGTAATTGAAGATAATGCCTTGCAAAACACTGATTTGAATGATTCAGAAGGAACTTATTTCAGCTTGCAATGAAAAACTGACCCTTGTGGTTTTATAATTTAAGTAAAATGGAGTTGAAATGTATCATTAAGTATTATTGCCTGAACAACATTTATAAAATTTCTTTTAAAAAGTAAAACAAAATAATTAATTACAACAAACATCCTCTCAGTAATGAGGCCCTTCTTAACAAACACTTGCATTTAAGGCAGTATTTTAATATAAAATTTGATTCCAGTTGCGAACTGAGGGTCTGACCCAAAGTTTGAGTCGCTAAGGGTGCCTGAGTAAAGGCATCAATGAAAATATTTTTCCCCAAGGTGCTTTCACTGATTTCGGTTAAACAAAGTGCACTTCTTTTTCCTGTTTCACCATACAGTTTCTTACTGTTTACTGCAGAATCTTACGCAATCTGAGCTGTATACTGGTCTCTAGCCTTGATTTTAGAAAACACTGAAAAGATGCTTTAAAGTGGGAAATCTGATGTACTGATTAAAATATAATTCTCTCTTGGCATTGAGGGAAATAACGGACTTTCTGTGTTTTAAATGCAAAAATGTGGATTGTTTCCAAACGTCTACTTGCAGATAGAATACATTTTATAATTTTTTAATTTTTTTTCATTTTCAGTCCTAATATCATAACACTGAAGTTTAAATGTCCTAATTTATCATGCAAACAACAGTAGCTACTGGCCATGATCCTAAACATTTCATGAAAACTTAGGCTCAACTACTCAATTAAGTTTCTATGTCTTAATGTTGCTACTGTTTTATTAAGTTCTAATAATGTATAAAACCTTGTTCTAGTATTTGCCTTTAACTTAAGTAGTCGTTTTTTCATCTCCCTGATGTGTTTGTACATCATTGACCTATACCTTCTCCCACATAGACTTAAAATAGCAACCTCAATTCAGTTCATGTTTTCTCTTCCATTTGTTCACTGAAGTGGTCTTGCACAATGATGTCCAGGTTGTATGCAGGGTGAAGCTTCAGGTGTGCTCTCTACAGAGGATCTTGCTTGGTGGTACAGTGTCCTGGTTTCAGCCCAGCCGGTAACAAAGCACCACGAAGCCGCTCACTCACCCCCCACCCTCGCGCCCGGCCACGTTGGGATGAGGAGAAAATCCAAAGGCAGGCTTGTGGGTCGAGACAAGGACTGGGAGGGATCACTCCCCACTTATGGTCACAGGCAAAAGACAGGCTCAACTTGGGGAAGAAACAAAATCAGTTTCATTTACTACAAATCAAATCAAAACACGGATATTGGGAAGGAAAAACAAACCTCAGAACACCTTCCCCCCTACTCCTCCTGCCTTCCCAGCTCAGCTCCATTCCTGGTTCTCTCTCCCTCCTCCCCCCGGCGGCGCAGGGGAACAGGGGATGGGGGTTGGGGTCAGCTCCCC
>VYZV01018113.1:26667-91175 GCA_013401275.1 Pandion haliaetus
AAATATTTTCACCTTTGGTAGTTCCATCTTCTCTTTTTATTCCATTAATACTTGGCTAATACTACTTTTTTTTCCAATCGTATATTGTTCTATTGAATTTACTTGCTACTGTGATAGACAATAGACTCTTTCTGTCATTTGTCTACAATTGAAGCACTGCCCTTCCAGCATCCTTTTTGCCAATGAGTTAGTGCAGGGCCAAATCCTCCACAGCAGAGATGCAGTACTCAGAAATTTTTTCTCCTGTTTATCTTTTTACTGAACACCAGTGTGTCCTGATCTCTGCAGAGGCACTGAAGTATGGTTTAATGGAGTGCTGTAACATGAGAGTATTTTTTTTTCCACACACACACACACACATAGGTGTGAGGAATCACTTCACTCAAGCCAATGAATCCTGACTTATATTGCTATAAAGAAGAACAGATTCCCTTTTTTCAGGATGACAACTACAAAACTGGAAAGCAGCTGTAGAATCAGCATGAAGGGAATCAAGAAACAGTAGATTTTAAGGGATTCTTCCCTGTATGGTTGATAGTGTATATGCAGCAGTCTAGTGGTACACATGGAAGCTGACTAAACAGAAGGGAGGATTTAAGGCAATACTGCCATATGTGAAATGCTTGAATCGTTTCAACATTTAACACCCGGGGGAAAAAAAAAAATTCCTGAAATGCTGATTTAGCACCAGACAAGACATACTTGGCTCCACTGCTAGTCATTCAACTATTCTTTGTAATCCTGAAACTGTTATCTGAAGGGCTTATAATATATTGAGATTATTGCTTTGGCACTCTTAAATCAAACTGAAAAGGAGGAAAGGAATAATACCAGAGGAAATTGTCCAAGAAAATTGGCTCTCAGACCAAGGAGGATTCATTATTCAGAGGCTCAGATCCCAGTCATGCATCTGACCACTTTGAGTTGCTCTAGTGACATCAGGCAAGTAGAAAACTGGCCCAAATGGCCAGCTTAGAACAATCCCTGGAAACACAGCTGCCTCAATGCTGTCTTCTTCCAAGCACGAAGGGTAGACTGGTGGCAAAGCTTTTTATTTTGCTTTCTTTAGAAAAGCTGTGCTCAAGTCAGAGGTTGCTAGCAACGCAGTCCTGCATGCCAGAAATGAAATGCAAGTTCCATGCACCACTAAATAAGGTTTAATAGACTGGATGAGAGCTCTGATTGTTAGCTTATGCTTACAGTAGGAACACTTACTGTTTATTTGTCTCTGACAAATGAATCCTCAAACACTGACTATTCCAAAATGAGCCCTACCTTCCTGTGTTCTGACCAAGCGTTGCAACATCAAAGTGAATTAAGTCTAGACTAAATTTCAGGTTTATTCAGTAAAGATATAAGAATTTAGCATTATAATTACCACAGTTCTGTTAATGGGTGAAAAAAGTGATCCAGCATACCTTCATCTGTTGTATTGACATTAAAGAATGTACATAGCTAAGCCTTTCTTTAAAAATGAGGAGAGGATTAAAAAGCGCCTAGTTTACCTGTAGCAGCTATGGCTGTTTTTAACATGTGTTTCGCCAACCAGAAGCTGACTTTTTCTTCTACTTTCATTCTGAGCAAGCTGTAACAGTAATGGGACTGACCCTAAACTCTCTATGTCTGGCAGTATCCTACTTTGGGGTTCCAAGCAAGTGTGGACTCTCAGGAATAGCTGTACCATTAAACATTCTAGGAACATCAAGCACAGGTTGTGTCTTGTTTTCGCTCCAACATTAGACTTTGCAAAAGAACAATAAAGATACAGCATTTCACTATGGGCAGAACTTCTTTGGAATGTACACACAGCATGTATTTTGTTTGACAGCATCATCTAGGACACCATCTCAACCTTCATTGCCAGGCCATTCCAATTTCTCATGCGTTTTCTTTTTTTCTGTGTCTCTATAATACAACACAGTGAAGTCTAATATCCTACCTCTCACTGCAGTAGGCAGTTCAGAAGTTACAGTAAGTCTCATAAATGTCAAGCATAATGAAAAATAAGGGAAACTCATGGGAGAAAGCTGTTCCTGTTCATTCACTCATAGACACAATGTGTACCATCCTCTTGCTCATCAGTCACTGCAGTGTAAAGGTTCTCATTCTGTTTTCTCTGGTACTCTTGTAACAACGACCTACAGTCCTTTAAAATAATATCTTTTGCAGAAATAGCAGGACTTTCCACATCCTGATAAGTAGAGCAAATGCCTCTTCCTACTTTTACAGATTTCTGCTGTGAATTTCAGATTTTTTTCAGGGAAACCAAATGCCTAAAAACTGAAATGTGTGATTTGCTTTATGCGATTTATTTGTTTCCTCAAGATGATTGCTTTCTTTGTGGATCTCCATAGAAGTGCTAAAGAGGTTTTCATAGCAATGTATGTTTATTCTTCTACACTAAAACCTATGCCTCTTAAAAATTGATAATAATGCCATTGACTCATTTAGGCTCTGATTTATTCTGTCTTTGAAGGATACTTAATCTCATCCAGCTTCATAGAATGAACTATATGTTTTAAATAACACCTTTGAGAGTCAAAAGAATTGTTTGTTTCTCCATCAAATGCCAGCTTGAAGAACTGAGGAACAAATCAGTATTTTCTCTAGAAGACTACAATTCATATAGTTGTAATTTGGTCCCCACAAGCTCTTACAGACTTTTGGTGTAATGTCAAAGATCTAAGGGTATGAGTTGGGCTATCAGTATTAAGTTTGGGGTGTTATATGCCAAAGGTAGCATGTAATTCCTCATACGCACTCGTGTATTCTGCTTTATGTGTAGAAGAGAATTTGCAGATTAAATCTTGACAGGTGCTTTAGGAGTATTATAAGGTTTCAGTGAGGCTCCGTTTCCTTACCTATTTTTAAAATGTATTTCCCTTATTACAGTAAGTCTAGCTTTTGAGGCAGCAGGGAGAGACAGCAAGATACAGAAAAATTAGGATTTAAAAATATATTATTATATGTACATGAAATACATAAGTGATAGAGCAACTAGCTTGTGATTTTTCAGTTTATGTTTCAGATATAGAAGCAGGTTCTGTTTGTCACTGGAAGATGAGAATCACTGTTATCTCTTGGCAGATACCATTCATTCTGGCCATCTTGTGAAATAATGGCATTCAAATTTGCCACTGCTCCAGTGCTGATTATTGCCCATCTTTGGTCACAGGCCGGTGTGATTGTATAGGGAAAGTCCTCATTTATGATGAAGAGAGGAAACATTTTGGCAATTTTTATTTTTAAAACTGTAGTCATTGGCAGCACTCTTAAGTTTGGAATATTGTGGGCATTATGAGTAATTCCAGAATTGATGGATTACTGAGCAGCATGAAAGTGAGATAGTTGAGGCTGTGTGGTAACTGCAGTTTATTGAACACATCTCAGCATGCATGTGTTCTGAATAGTACATTAATGACAACTGGCTTGGAAGGCGTTTAACAGTATCCTTCATGCACAGGGACTTCGTTATGAAGAATGTCATTCCCTGAAGCACTGGTGTATGTGCAGGTCTTTAGTAATTATTTTCGGATCCCTTGAACTGTAAGGAAATAAATTGCTCCAGGCAGCCTGCTTCTTCTGGTGGGGTTTTAGAATAGTCTCATGCTTTCCTGTGTGGCCTTTCCAAGGCTTGGGTTCTGAAGTCAGGTATGGTCTGTGCAGATCAGAAGCACAGGTCCTGTTTCTGTGCACGGCTTGCAAATTGGAAGTACACCTTTATAAGAAGAGAGGAATTTTTGAAGCATATATAGTTTAATACTATTTTTTTCAATGTTGAAAATCCATTGATGGCTAAGTGTCAACAGAGAATGAAAGACTTGTGACTTATGAAGGTAAAAAGGATGGAAAAAATTTATTCTGTAAATATCTCAGCTGAATAGAAGTCTCCTTCAGGGGCAGGTGTCATGTAGCTAAAAAGTAAACTACATAGAGTAAGGTATAACTTATTTCCTTCTCTTTGTATCCTTTATTAAAATAAAAATAACACACAAATGTCTAATTATTAGAGTCAGGAGATGCAGTGCTAAGGAAGTAAGTAGTCTTAGCTTTCTAACCAATGCTATCACATTGTAGTATGTATATGGCATACACTATACGATATACCAAAGATCATTATGTCATCTGCTGCATAAATTGCACATCTTAAAGAGGATGGAGGAAAAGCAGTCAGTCACTGAGAAATGCTAATCTGATAATGGTCTATGCAGCATTATCAGTATTCTTCCCAGAGGACCCAACAACCTTACTAGCTAGCTTTGTAAATTTATGGGTTATTCTAGAAATGAAACACAGCTGGTTGTGGGATAAGGTTTGCAAAGAGCTGAAATTTAAAACAACAAACAAAAGAAAAGGCAGAATTTCCTTTTGCATCTGAAAGGGCAATTTGGGGAAGTAGAATGCAATTACTCTAATCGAATGGCTGAGCACAAAACCCCATGTGCTTTCAACATTAGTGGGTTTTATTTTAACTTAAAGCAGAAAAAGCGGAGGCTGGGGGGAGAAGATCCAGCCATTAAAAAGAAGCATGCCACCCTTACTGTTACAAATGCAGCTATTTTTTAAAGATATTACTTTGTAGAATGTGAGGTGCAAAAACATTACAAAGACAAGCTTATAGTACATTTGTTCACTGTGTATCAGCTAAATCTGGTCAGATAATATGAAGGAATGTTTAGGATTCCTGTATAAAGCTGTCAAAGGGAAGGAAAACACTAAATGAACCATTCCTTCATATTATTTTTTATAAAACGGTGATGACTGGAAAACTGTAAGTACAAAAAAGGCTGAGAAGATTGAAACATAGGAACATCTGATGCAGGTGATGAGGTTTGGTGGCAATATATTGCAGGATTAGATTAGGATTCTTTTGCTACGGATGAGGTGACCAGTCAGACTAATGGCATATAGTTTGCTTGCCTGGATGTCTGAAAGTGGAGGATAGATTGGCTTGTGGTGTTGTGATAGGAGCTTTTGGAGATTATTGCTGACAGAAAGGAACTTGATCTGCCCCAAAGCAACAGAATTAGCAACTCTAGTGGAAGCAGCAGTGAGTAACTTAGTAGATTTGCATGTAGAACCAACATGAAGAATTCAAAGCCAGCTGAAAGCAATCAAGCCCAGGAAAGGTACTTTTGAAGCAGAGGAACTTATTTTGTATTTTTTGTTTGTTTGTAAACTTAAATGGGTCCAGCATTATAACTGCCGTAGCCTGGAAAAGCAAGGGTAGTTATCAAATTCCAGCCCATATCCAGGAAGTGAGCCTCCAAAACACCACAAAAAAACCAAAAAAAGGAAAATAAATCAGCTCTTTTATAGATAATCTATAATATATATAATATATTTCTTATTATTCTGCACAAACTGCTGTACTCTAGGTCTGGCTCTTATATGGGCCTCTGCCTAGCACCAGCTAAAAGGGTCCTTGATCCTCCCTAATCACAGGGTAGCTGCAAGAAAGGCTGCAGGTTCTCTTGAGTCAAGGGCAGCTGACCAAGCTTGTTAGAAGCTGCTAGGGCTTCCTCTTGTGTACACTATTGTTTCTTCTCTTACCTTGTCCTCACCTGGCAGTAGGAGGCACTCTCAAGTTTCTCAGAGTTCCCCCAAGTTCTCCAATGATCCTGGACCCTGTGCCCAGAAGATCCAGAAACTCCCAAAGCAGAACCCAGAGGCTGCTGTGTAAACTGCTGTGCTGCTTGCTGCACTCATGCTCTCTGTGTTCTCACAAAATGAAACAAAATATGCCTCTGATCTGAATGTGTAAACAAAGGTTACTGGAATTAGAAATTAACTTCTCATATTATACCGTAGTGAAAGGCCAGCCTTCTGGGAAAACCTTGGACACGCCCACTATATTTAAAAAAGTGACTTGGGAGGGACAAGGGTTGCAGTTCGTGTCCATGTAGAGGTCCAGCCAAATTCCTGAGAGCAGGAGCAGTCCTCTGTGCTCCCTGAATGAAGATCGAGAGTTGACAGTTTTATGTCACCTGTGCAGTTTCCTGAATAAGCTATGCTTTTACTGCCTTTAGTTAAATCAGTCAAAAATATCTATGGTACCTATGGTTAATCTCACCCTCCACTGTAGGGTCAAAAATGGTTACGTGCAGCAGGTTCTAAGCTCCGTCAGCCCGTGAGACTAAAGGAAGACAGGAAGATGTTTACCTCTCTAAAACTCTGAAAGGTCTACTTGAAATGTAACACCTTGCCATATGAAATGTTGTCACCACCTGGAAATTCCTAGAGAACAATGGAAAAGCTGTTGAAGGTTATCTTTCAACACTGTGGTACAGAGAATTGACAACATTCCCAGAAGAGGCAGAGGTAATGTTGAATATCTGTCCACTCTGGAAAAGGTAGTTCCAAGACTGGAGACAGTGAGGCTTAAAACAAAGAAAATTCCTATTTATGAAACGGTGTATTTGATTGTCACAGTAGACAGGGAGAATTTAACCTGCAGGAACAGTCACAGCAACTGAATGGACCTCAGCTCCCTCTTGCCTTATTGAGCAATGAGTATACTGAAGTGTATTAAATCATGATTACACAAAAGAATAGGCCTTTTTATCAGTCTTTGAAGAACGACGCTGCGGAGTTTTGAAGAAAGAGATATAGCAGTTTTCCAGGAGTCTTTTAACAGTGGCTTAAGGTGTTAAAATTGGTGGTTGCTTCAACCTAGGCAAAGAAAATCATCTTATCATAGAAAGTGGCACTGTATGGCACGGGAAGTTTTGTCATATACCCTGTGAAATTTTGGAGAAGAGTTAAACAGATGAGTCTTCTGACTAAAAATTTCTAGGAATGGGATTACTCACAGCTGATGGAACAAAGCAAAAAATATTCCATCAAGCATTGGATGAGAACTTTTGACTTGTATAATATGTAAGAATTTAAGTGTACCATTGGGTATTGTTTTTAAACACATGCGGTTATGAAATATGCAAAGTTTAGTTACCAGTGTTTCAGTGCAGTTGTATTCAGTTTATTACCACTACAAGAAAAATTAAAACCAAGAAAAGGATACTGTGGCATTTCCAGGAGAAGGCGTCTCCTATGAAACACTTTGACCTGTTAGTAATAACGCCATCTCAGGTAGAGATGGATTAAGTATGATTCTGGATATAAGAGAGGAGACTGTATACAGAGAAGTACAGAGTGCAGATCCCTGTGTGAGGATTAGACAAAATCTTTGCTGAATAGCATAAGACTCACCCTGATATTTTTTGCACAAAATCTTTGGCCTAGAGGTATGACTTAAAAAGGGAGAAAGACCTGGAAATAGTAGAACAAGAAGCACACCGCAAAGAAACCTGGCAACCTTTTTGCCTCCCTAGCATGCCAATAGACTTGTGAGTCTTAGGAACCCAATGCAGAGGCTCATGGGTTGCTGGGAAAAAAGTTATCAGCATTGATTTTAATCCTTTGATGAACAAAAGGGGAAATGCTAGAAGAGCTTGTCTTCTGAAATCAAAACTGTAGTTACTATATGAAAGTTAAGAGTTGGGCCTGAAGACTGTCGTAGGAGTATCAATATCCTTCCATTCACTTACATTGATTTTACCTTGAACTGTCTCAATGCGAAGTAGAATCCATTTCTTCTTGTCCAGTCAACTCATAAGATCGCTCCAAAGAGTTTGTTCAAAGGGACAGTGAGACACTTAAGTCCAGAGTTGGCTTGGGCGGAGGTGACCGTCTGAGGAAGTAAAGCTGAGGGAGAACGGGAGGAGAGTATGAAAAGAACATATTTACAAAACGTCTGCTATGAAACTAGGGGAAGGCAAGTTTTGTCCTTACTGCTGCTGCAGAAAGGCCCTGTCCATTTATGGACCTAATGCAAGTTATTTAATTAAAAATTGGTATTAAATTTGAAAATTAAGAGAGAGAAATGTGTAATAGCATGGAGTTCAAGAGGTTACTTACGATATTGCCTACGTGGCCACCACCTGTTTATTTCCTGTTTGTTTCTGCGGGAATTTTTTCCCTTGTGAAGTTTATGGTACAGGGAAAATAGAACAACACATTCCTGCATGACTGTGAGTGAAGTTTATTTTAGTTGAAATGATCGATCCATGTGCACAACTGTGATTCTGTTTTGTATATATCTGTCCTGTTGATTCTGGCTTGTATCGATTAAAACTTTTCCGTTACATGAAACCAGATTCTTTTCCATGCTTATGACATGGAAAAATATCTTAGTCTTGCTTACTTGTTTAGGATTAAGTTTATCTTCGGATTTGAGGTCAAGCTGAATTTTTCCCCTTCAAGTGAAGTTGGCAGGAAGGGATTCCTGCTAGTGTAATTGCTATTTTCTGACTGTAATATGAGGACCCGTCTTCTCCTAGGATCTTTATGGAGTTTTATATAACAAGCTCCCTGCTATTTCAGGAATCGCAAACATTGTTTGTGATGCCTATGATCTTGTTGTGTATTGTTTTTGTAAGTTTCCTATGGAGTGTCAAGAACTAATTTCCACAGAGCAGGATAAAAAGCAGCCATTCTTTAGACCAAGCTGAATGAAACACTTATTGCCCAGACCTTTGTCATTGTGGAGTACTAGATTTGATGATTGAGGCATGCACTTCCAGCATCCATTTCTTATATGCAAGACACTAGATGAATTTTGATAGGAAACTTTGTGGAGCAAAGTACTACTCAGTGTAAACAGAAGCGGCAATATCATGCCTCCATATTTTCAGATGCACTGGGTAAATGCATATCTGAATATAAAGGCGTCACTGATTTTTATGGATGTGATGTACATTTCTCATGCTCTGTTGAAATGCCAATTTCCCACACTAGGAAGCTTTTTTTGCTATTCTAAAGGAAAAAAGAAAAAAACAAAAAAACCACTACATAACTGTAGCTAGGTGTTTTCTATTCACTTCTATATTGGAATGCTTTAAAGTCCTCTGTAAGGCATGAAATACTGCTTGACTAATCTTGGAGAAGATTCCTATGGATTTCACCACTCTCTAGGACTGTCTTAGTTGACTAGTGCCTTCCACAGAGGATTTTATTTTCTACTTGTTTGTTCAGACTATAACTGAACAATGAAGGTAGCCTAAAATTAATCAGAATATGATTAGTGGATTAGAAAGCATTTTTCCTGTGCTGACAAGATGATACCTATCCGATTATCCTCTAGTTGAACAGGAACAATGCAATGGAATGGCCTCAGTCACTGTACTTTTTAAATAAAGTGTACTTAAATGTTATTTATCCTTTGTTACTGACTACTCCCTATTGCTGCACACTTTACTCTGTGCTTAGCTTGAACACAGAATCTTCCCAATAAATGTAGCTTAGTCTTAGCTGGCTATGGAGAAGACATGAGTGGCTTGTGACTCAGGAGTGGAACTTCATTTTAAAAAAAAACAATAAATTTTAAGACTTTGATGTGAACACCATTAGAATCAATGGAATGTACTTCCCTGAAATTGAATGGGGGTTGCACAAGTATCTCTAATGATTTTCCAGTCTAGGGTGCTTCCATTCCAGAAACTCAGTCAAGCACTTTAAAAAAAAAAAAAAATGATGAGTATGTGGTTAAGGTATTCATTCCCGCAACTTCTTGATAAGATTAGTCCCCAGTTTTCTACATGTATGCACTACAAGCAATATAGTAGCTAATGGTACCACGATTGATACCCCATTCCCTTTTGTGCATCAAGATATATCTAACCACTTTCATGTTAACAGGATGGGAGAATGAGACTTGCTGCGAATCTTTGGATGTGGCCAGGAGCCACAAAACATGTCCATATGCATTTCTGACGTAAGGACCTGCAAGGAATCTTCATCACCACCTTGCAAATTTCAGGACAAAATCGGAGAGTTCTGGGCAGTTCATGCTGTGGTCTGGCTTCTTTCCCTGGCAAAAGAAAAATTTAGTCATGAGACATGGTAGCATTAGTGGCCTAGCTTAAATTGTTTACTCCCTCACCATGCATGCCCACAATGAACACACGTTAATGTGAGCAAAGCCAAGAAGCTAGAGGTAATGCATCTCCAATCAGCATTTACTTCAGTGGATTTTCTGGTGGATTATCGATCAGTTTGCCATGGAACAATGCCACAAAGAGTGGCTGCGCCTGGCTCCATTTCCTCCTGGCTAGACATATCCCTGAAATTATGTGAAGCCCTGGATCATGCTGTGTTCATCCAAAAGGGAATCTACAAGCTCAGAGGGAAGAAGATTATGGTGATGTGAAGGCTCCACTCTTCATCTGTGCTTGTTGGACGCATTTGGCAAGGATTATCACCAACTGACCTCCCTCATGCTGAGCAGCTGGAGGAATGATGTCACCCATATTTTTGTGAAGGAAAAGATGAGTCAGTCTGTTCTTAGCTGTGATACTTAGTGTTGTTTATCTTTTCTTTCCTGAAAAATAGATAGTACCTGGTAGGTTCTGGAAAAGCCATAAGCAAGCAAGTAAATCCTTACTTAGTTGGAAAATAGGAACTCTTACAGCATTGGGGGTTTTCTTCCCCTTAGATCTCCACATCTTGAAAAATTACTGGGGTATGTCATCTTTTGTGGCTGTCTAGGTAATTAAATGTGGTCATCACTTCAGTTTTCATAGCAATTGTATACAATCCCTTTACTTGTTTTAATTCTGTGTTTGAGCAACAGTGAGGAACAAACCACTGTATGCTATTACGTATTTAGTCTCTCACTCTCTTTCATCTTTTGTAAAGATGTCTAATGCTGTAAGCTACAAGTTTTTGAAAAATACAGACACAAAAAGAAAAATGCTAGCAAGTACTTAGCTCCTAACTGGTATTAGTGCTGGCAATCACATAAACTGTTCAAAGCAGGAGAATGCTGCAGTGTATTTTCCTTAACAAAAGCCAGTGTTCAATCTGAATTCCATCTCTGCATTAAGAGGAATTGCTGAGAGACAGAAGTGTTGCAGATACTACTAAATTGTTAACTATCTAAATTCTAAATTAATTATTACTATAAAACAGTGCTGAACATACTACAAAATTTACTACAGCCCTCCACCCCCCACAACCTACAGTGCTAAGGTTAAGTATTAACCTGTAGTAATAATAAAGTTGTAGAGCGCTCCTGATTTTTAGTTGTGACAGGTGATTATGCTGTGAACATTGCTGGGTTTGAGAGGTAGTTACCAGCTTATTTGTTTGCCAGTTTTAGAATCTAAATTATTCTTTTTTTTAAGTAATATGATGAATAAGATCTTTGTGTGCCATTATGCTTCTTTATTTTGGCACTTTTGAGGAGGAAATTGGTACTCTTTTACTTACCTTTCTCTCCGAAGTTCTTACCAAATATAAAAGTCCAAATATAGAAGTCCAAAATCCAAAGTGAAAACTGAAATTCAAACGTATAGGAATAGTAGTTTTCTTTGCTCTCTCTTATGACCTGCAGATTTTATGGTTGTTTTGAAGATGTTTAGTTACTCTCATGGAAATTAAGGAGTAGTTTTAGCCACATGATGCTTATTTCAATCTTCAGAGAAATGTGATTAGAATACAAAATGTTGTGCTAGGGTACATTGACATATCATGCTCATTTTTTAAATTTTTAAATAAGCTGGGTTGGAAAGAAATATTGATATACTTTTAATAGGCTATCTGTTCCCATAGGAAAAGTGCAGATAGATAGCTGGATGATGAAATATCAAGATAATAATCAGGAAATTGTTGCAACAATAATGCATTTCTTTTCTCCCCCCTTCCTGCCCCTGCCCCCAAGCTGTTAATACAAAAATAATAATATCAAGCTACTGCAATATCTTTGGAAAACTATGCGTTTCAGACACTGTGACAAAAAATTCCTTATCTGATGCTAATCTTCAACATTAATTTTCTGAATTTGTCTCTGCCAAAATACCTGCTACACAAAAAAGAATTTGTTATTCTTTTCTGTTGATGTTGCTTCCCAGAAAATAAAACTCCTTTGTGTTGATGCCCGTTTCCAAATACTATACTTTTAATGGTGGGGTAACAGAGGGTAATAGCAGAAATTTTGTATAAACCATAATAAATTGGACAGTTCATTTTAGAGAGATCTGTTGCTGCGTTGAGAATGTGTGTTTCTCAAATCTCCTGTGTGCATCACCATCTGTTTCTAAAGAGTAATATACCTGTCTAGCCTCAAGCTATTTTGCCGATGACTCAGGCAATCGGATGAAGCATCCAACAGCTTAATAAAGATAGCACTGCTGTCTACTTCAACCAGAGGAGCAATTTAAGCTTTCAAATTACAGGATAGCATGAATTTCTGCATGGAAGCCATACAGTAACATCACAGTCTTTTGTTGGGTTAGGACACGTGAGGCTTGAAAATGAGAGCAGCTTCTAGGCTGTGAAGTCACTAGTCAGTGGTCTGGAAATGTCTTAGATGCAGCAGAAAATACTTGTCTTGAAGGTCAAAAATCTTTGTTTTATGTAAAAGTTTACTGGTTAAATTAATCTGTCCTAAATAGGGACCAATGGATATAAAAAATGAGATATGCTACATCTTCTAAGAGGCTGTTAAAAAAGATTAGTTTGAAGGTAAAATTCACCCCAGCACAGGATTTACAGAGGTCACCTACTTAAGCCCTGACATTAAAAGCCACATCTTAGGCCTTATGAGAGCTAAAGTTTTGTGGCTGAGCTTTACATTAGCAGGATTTCATACATGGGACATTTAAATCCATGGAAACGTCACTGAATTTATTGCAGTATTCCAAACTAAATGAAATAACAGAATTTGGCCTTGTTTAATTGATGATATAGTCAATGGCCTGTTTGAATTCTCCATACTGTATTACATGTGAGGTAGCCAAGAAAACACATTGTTTGCTGGTTAATGTGCAGACTTGGAAGTCTAGTGGTCTGCATTCAATTCTTAATTCTTTCAAGAAGTATTGGTGAATCCATGAGCAAAGAATTTATACAAAAATGCTTCTCAGGTGTACATGCTCAAAGAAGAGGAGATCTAAGATGTTGTCCACAAACATTTCTGATCTGATTTGCATACTTATTTGAAGTACTTGCAGTTCAGATGTAAACGTACTTCAATGTTGTCCCTTCTCTGCAGTACTTCTCTACCTTTTATTCCAAGCTGAGATGCTACATGCACAGTCCTCAGGAAGTGGATGCATCATTACTCCACATCACACATCCACAAAGATGCACTCTACAGCATCCACATTGGTGGATGCTGTCTGTTGCTCACTGTGTACTTGATAGTCCTTTGGTCTCTCTCTGCATGCTATTTTCCAAAGGCACAGTAGTCTCTGAAGGGTTAGGTCCTTCAACCTGTTGTGACAAAGCTGGCTTTTGCTTGATGAAAAAAATACAATTCATTTTTTCTCCCAAGGAATCAAGCGATCCGGAATATTTAGGTTAAGAGTTAAAACATCCACCAAATATTCACAACTGAAAAACATCTGTAAGTGAATGCTTGGATTTTTAGCTATGTCTCTGCTGTTAGACAACTCTGAAAGTTACTCCATCTTTATGCTTCAACAACCCATCTATAAAAGGGGGGATTATAATATGTTTGCATCAGATAGAACTGGTATGATTCTTATTTCTGCTACTTCTACTATAACTCCTGCTACTATCAGTATTTATGGTACTATTCACAGAATCAAAACTTTCTGTGTCACAACATATACTAGTGTTTGGCCTAAACAATGAACTAAGTAACAGGTGGACAGCAGCTGAATATAAAGATGAGGTTTGTGTTGTTGAGAGAGAGACAGTGTAAGTTATTCAGGAGGTCCTGAGCAATGTGATGAGAACAGTATCCAAGCTGCTTACTCACTTTTGGTTTAAATAGGCATCATGAAAGGCACTAGTCATAAGGAGAAATTTAAAGCACAATACAGTGTCTTTGCATATGTTTATGAGAAACTTGGTCCATGCACAAACAGCAGCATGAAAAGGCTGGAAAATATGATATAAAGCGCTATTTGCTGGCATAATTGGCATAGCATATATCCGTTTATTTTCAAGTGCAAGGTATTGAGATATTCTTGAAGTAAAGGCTGAGAGAATACTTAGGAAAAAAAGTGCTTTTCCTTCCCAAACAAAATGCGAATTATTTTGAACTGCATTATTAGAATCTGTAGGTCCCATCAGATTCTCTTTGTAAACTGGAGACTGATGATTTAAAGTACACAGTGGAAAGTACATTTTTGGATTCATTTGCCTTCAGAAACAATTATTAATCTTAAACAGTCAAGAATTCAAAACTGTATTTAGGGCCCTCTGCTCTGTGTGGAGTGATTGGCGTGGTTTATAATGAAGTTGGATGACAAAACTAGTATTTATTTTATTCTGTACTGACTGAATTGTATTTCCTTTTTATATTCAGATGCTGGGTTTCTTTGCTCCTAATGCAGTCTCATAATGCAGTAGTGAAAATGAAATCAATAGCCCCTATCTCAGAACAACGTAGATCTTCTCTCCTTTACTCTGCTCTCCAGATTGAAGTACCAACAAATTATCCTATAAGCATGTCATAAAATCTGTGCCCCTTGCACAGCCATCAAATAATTTGGTGGCTATGGACAACTATTTAAATCTTGCGTGCCTCTTTCACTGATCTCCCTCAGGGGAGCCTTGAAGAGTACTGAGTGTCTGGGAAATATGTTTTTGTCCATAGGTATAGGGTGCTTGATAAAGGTAAAGTTGGAAAAATATATGCCAAGGCACTGTTAGGGTCTCGTTATGTGCAGTACTTCACAGCTGCGGAGAAGCAATGTGATGCCTGAGGTGGGGGTGAGCTCTCCCTTTGCCACGGCATGTGCTGCTCCCCAGGAGCTTCTAGGTGACCCTGCCCAGCACAAGTGGGAGTGGAGGAAGTGAGGGCCAAACCGCATGGATTCCCACCAGCCCCTCCTCCAGCAGCTAGCTCTCTGCCCCAAGAGGCATTTCTCATATGCACTGACAGAGTAATGTAATTACTCCGAAGCAGGAACCAACAGGGACTTATATTTCTCTTTCTTCTGTATTGGTCAGGTTGTGAGAACCAGGTTTGGGATTTAAGATCTTAGTGTCTTCCATATAAATTAGCAGAAGCTTTAAAATGGGCTTTGGCATAAAAAAGGCCCAAACAATCAGGCTCTACTTGTACATTATTGAGACTGCAACTGTGAACTTAGGACTGAAATCAACTGGAAAAAAAAAAAAATCTGCACTGAATTTCAGTAGGATTTGAATCTAAAATTTGATGGGTCAAAAGGCAAACACCAAAAAGTCAAAAAACAATGAGCCCCCAGTCAACTGCTAGGTTTTTTTAAAGCATCATAATAAGTATAACACATTGTACAAATGCATTTTAGAAGCATATTTGAGGCCTTGGTGATGATAATACACATCTTGGTAGAGGACAAGAGGAGAATTCCAGCTTCATGAAGTCAGTTTTCTAGAGCTCTCCAGCGTCAAACCTTTGATTTACAGCTTATGATATGTAGGGCTTAAGTAAGCTTGTTGGGAACATCTATAGTGGAGAATAAGCTGTTTTATAAATCTATAAGCTGTACAAGTATACTGTAATGCAAATCAAAACAATATTGACGCAAAGCACATTGATTGTCCCTGAGCCACTACCAGTTTTAATAATAGAATTGCTGCAGATGCATGTTTGAAGTGGCTTTGTTTAAAGCCCTTGTTTTATTTACAGCGCAGATGAAAACTACTCTGCAGTAATAAGCTTTCCCTTCTTAACAGTGTGTATGTGTTTGTTGATGTTGGTTACCCTAAGGTTCCTGATTTTGAAAGCGACTTTGGCTTGATTCATTGGGCAATTTATGCACCATTTACATGCAGTTCCCCAAGTGTTATTTGAAGTAATTGAGTACATATTTTTATGATCTATAAAACAGTCCTTTAAATTTGTACACATGAAGAAACTCTTTATGATGAACCTAAGAGTAACCATCCAAGTATGAATAGCATCAAAAAATCAGGGGCAAAATTTTCCCACAGCACTTCAAGTGCTTAAAACTTCATAGTAATTCTTTCTTTATTGCAGTTACTTACTGTGTATGTGATACTTCTCATGTGTAACATTCCAAGTGTTTTATCAGCAAAAGTGGCTATTATTTTCCNGATCCCACCATTCCAGACACAAGACCCTAGTGAGAAGCCTACATACTCTGAAGGGGCAGCGTGGAGAGGTGCCACTGGGAAGAAGGCTGTTGGGAGTATAAAAGAAGCAGTTTCAATGGCTGCATGTATTCCCTGAAAGGGCAAATATAACCACACAACTTTGCTAAATATTTTGAGAGGGCATGACATGACCTGGCTGTGTTAAAGGTCTGCCTATGACAAGAAAAGTAACTCTGTTTTTTTTAAAAAAGGATAAAATTAAACC
Source organism: Pandion haliaetus (assembly GCA_013401275.1). Classification (NCBI taxonomy): domain Eukaryota; kingdom Metazoa; phylum Chordata; class Aves; order Accipitriformes; family Pandionidae; genus Pandion; species Pandion haliaetus. The sequence goes on from VYZV01018113.1 coordinate 43,007, forward strand.
CCATACTCTCAAGAACTTTTTCAGTTCCTATTTATAGCTCTAGAGGTTGTCAATGGCTTTCATTAAATATCTGCACGGTTCTCTGCATCGCCATTTTCTGTACTTGTTTGACCCTTCTGAAGAATTTCCACCACTACATAACTCCCACAGTTTCTTCTGAATCATACTGATAAGCTTCTGTGTGCTAGTCTTTTCTCTTTGCCTGCTTTTTTTTTTTTTTTAATTGCTATCCTTGCACTTATTTTATTAAGAAATGCAAGTGTAATATTCTTTGGGAAGAAACTAATTATAAATTTCCACTTCTTCACCAGTAAAATTTCATGCAAATAAACTTGTATAGATGCATAAAGAAAAACATGAATGTGAATCCATATAGGTAAGGAAAGGCAGTGTGTGTTCCATTATTGATTCTTTTCTTTTATTGCATTTTTGTTTCTCAGAAATAGGGCTACCTGATGTTATAATAAAAAGGAACTCTTTCTAAAGTCCTTTATTTTTCCCCTCAGAACCTCACTTTAATAACCTGGCAGTGTTTTATGAAACTTATTCACTTGTGCTTCTTGGTAAAAAAACCTCATCCCTCCAACATATTTTATTAACCTTTCTTTTTCCAAGAAAACCTGGGGAGCTAATGTTGCGTATATAGTGCAAGAACTGGTTTAGGACCCTGTCTTTTCTACAAATGGATGGAAATGACACAGCTTTAAAAGCAGAAATTCACCTGCTTCTAGAAGGATCTTTGTTTTAAAGAAACACAGCTGGCGCTGTGAAAGAAATCCACAGCAGGTTGCTACACTTCCTGTTACCTATCCATCTGTTTTCTGTGACAAATGTGTATGACATCACAAATAAAAACATCAAATATAAACTGAGTGATGACCTGCTAGTATGGTTACTACTTAGATATGCAGAGACTAGGAACATAGTGCAGAAGTTTAGAAGAGGAGTGCATTGATTAGCAGTCTTGTTGCCATCAGGTGATCAGACATGGATTATCAGGATGGTATCAGCTGATCAAGATGCTTAAGAATGAGTATTTATGCAATTTCTCAATTACTTTTTCTTCACTAATCTGCTACACTATTGTTGCCTTATAAATTGCATGAAGGAACAAGTCTAAGAAATCCTTGCATCTTAGTAAGCACATATGCTTTGCATTTTTATTTTTATGGTGAAATTTTATTACATGTTAATTTTAAAAAAAGTTTCAGATCTCCATATGAAAAGAAAAAATTCACAGACTGAGAAGATCTATAAATTAGAACCCTACTGCATATCCAGCATTAAATGAAAGCACAATAACTAAACTGAAGTCCAGTGCCAGATTAGCATTTCATGTTTGAAGTGTATGACAGGTTTATTAACAAATTGCAAATTCAAGAAATTAGTCAAGACCACAAAAATTACTTAAGTGCATCATGGAGAGGATAATGTTTTGGAATCATGAATGACTTACCTCCCTTACATTAATTAGGTAATCCAAATTTTCTTGATTATTAAAACTGTATGCAAATTACGCAACTAACGTGAAATATCAACATGTAAGTTTATGCACTTATCTGTGTTCGATGAGCATGGGGGATAACTGCAGAATTAAAATGAACAGTATTTCTCCATCCTGTGGCATGGTCTGCATTTGCGCTCATGTGTACATGCATGTATATATCCAGTGCTTGCAAATAGGCTTACGGGTAGATAAATACCAAGAAAAGCTCCCTCAGTAAGAAATACATCCACTCAGTGCTGGAGATAAAACAGTATCTTCCTATTAATTTTTGATCTAGTATTTCAACACCAAGAGCTTCAGTTAGGAAAGAATAGATTAGGAACATCTTAGATGTTCTTAAATCCACTGAGCTTGATAAACTGGATGATGAAATCTCAGAAATCTCAAAGATAACTATCTTTGAAGTTAGTGGGGTGGATGAGATGATGGACAACTAGAATGGAGCAGATATACTATTAAGAAGAAAAAAAAAAAGACAAAAAAGTAAGTATCTGTAGCTGCCTAGAATGTAAGAGGGAGAAGATTAACACCCAGCATGTTTTTTGCAAGAATGAATAGCACCATAATCATTCCATTTATGCTATGGGATGCTGACAGCCCTTGTGTGCAAGGAAAAGCAACAGGTAAAAAAATCTAAAATTCACTAGGGATTTTGTCTCACGTAACATTACTGTAAGCAATTTGAGAATCCTAACGCGTTTTAATCTGTCATAAGTTTCTGTGTAAAACTGTCTGGAAAACTGTTCCCAGATAGCGGTTACCAAGCTTGCACCATCAAATTGGGTGGAAGCTCAGTGGGATCTCTTCAGATTCCAGTGCTATTCAATATTTTTCCTAATGGAATGACTGATGAAATAAAGTATGCTTCTCACAGGTGCAGCTGACACCACCCTAGGAAACCTGTCTAAAATGTTCTAAGAGGTTTACTTCCAAAATTATCTTTACAAATTGGAGATGTGATCTAAAAACAGAGTTAGGCTATTTCAGTACGTGCATGATACTACATTTAAGTAGAAATAACCAGCTGAACAAGAATGGGATAGAAAAGATACAAGTGTTGTAGTAATGCCTTATATCTGTACTTGATCATAGATTAAATACGAAATGTCAAATGATGAATATAAAAAAGTATAACCTACAAAACATCTCAATTCAGACCTGATGTAAGTTATGCAGTTCTCCTTAAGTCAATAATTTACAGTCTCATACTTCAGGTCTGCATATGCATGATGAGCTAAGAATAGAGGCAGTTGCTTTTTGATATATTTCAGTATGTCAAGGCTGTTAACATACCTTCTCTTACAGACACACACGTAACTAGGTATTTTTTTTCTTATTTGAAATGTTATCATAGCGTGAAATTACTTTATTTATTGAATTGCCTCATTTATTTCATTTCAAAAGAATATTAAACAAGTCTGCTAATCGATAACAGTAGTTAGTTCAGACAAGGGTGAACCAGGAGAATTATTTTAAAAGCCTGATATAAAGTTATTGAGAAGGTGTCAGGGTTTAACTCCAGCCAGCGACTAAGCACCATGCAGCCTCTTACTCACCTCCCTCACAGTGGGATGGGGGAGAGAATCAAAAGAGTACAAGTGGGAAAACTCATGGGCTGAAATAAAGACAGTTTGATAGGTAAAGCAAAACCTGTGCACAGAAGCCAAGCAAAGCAAGGAATTCATTCACCACTTCCCATTGGCAGACAGGTGTTCAGCCATCTCCAGGAAAGCAGGGCTCCATCATGAGTAAAGGTTGCTTGGGAAGACAAATGCCACAACTCCGAACATCCCCTCCCTTCCTCCTTCTTCCCCCGGCTTTATATGCTGAGCATGACGCCACATGGTCTGGGATATCCCTTGGAACAGTTGGGGTCAGCTGTCCCAGCTGTGTCCCCTCCCAACTTCTTGTGCACCCCCAGCCTCCTCGCTGGTGGGGTGGGGTGAGGAGCAGAAAAGGCCTCGGCTCTGTGCGAGCACTGCTCGGCAGTTACGAAAACATCCCTGTGTTAGCAACACCTTTTCCAGCACAAATCCAAAACATAGGCCTATACTAGCTCCTATGAAGAAGATTAACTCTATCCCAGCCAAAACCAGGACAGAAGGGCTGGATTATAAGCCTTCCCCTTGCAAGGCTACATACAGATTCTCATTCCATATCTGGAAAAGTTGTCTTTTGCAATTCAGTGTCCACAGACCAAGCTGTAAAGCTCAGACTGACTACCTGAAATAATCAGGAGTAGTATTCAAGTAGTGCAATTCCTAATGAACAGAATTTGTGATAGGACAAGGCTGATAAACTTCATTGCTTGTTAAAAAGTACTGATGTGTTCAAGTTCAGTATTGTGATTTAATAGCATCGTACTTGGCAAACATTTTGTCTAGCAAGAACAAGAATAGAGTGGATTGTTTTGCTTTACCTCTTTTTTACAAATTAGTTTCATTTCAAATGTCCAGTTTAATTTTGGGTTTGTCTGTTTGGTTTGATTTGATGCTGGAAATTTTTTTTATCAGGTATGTTTATTCCTTGGTATAGCCATGTTGTTTTCCACTAGACTTAGCTCAGAGAGTTGTAGCCGTATTTTAGCTTCGCAGGGTGTGATTGCTGATGGAGTGCCTATTCATATAGTGCCTGTGTATGACCCAGGAGGAGAGTATGTTGCATCTTTCATGGGACGAAACAGAAGATAATAGCTCTTAAACTTCTGTCTCCATCTCCCAGTACAGGAGTCTTCCTGTTCTGGCTGGCCTGTGCCATTGTTGTTTTAAGAGATAGCCATCAGGCCTTGAATTTAACTCAGCACCACAAGGCCTTGGTTTGCTCCCAACATCCAAATGGACTGGAAAACAAAGTTTATACAAGTAAAAAAAAAAAAAAAAAAAGAAAAGAGCTCCATCTTACACAATTTTTCTACTTCAAGTGCCAACATCTCTGTCTCAAAACTGAAATCTGAGAGTTGAATTATTTGTACTAGGAGATCACAGCAAATGATTGCTCACAAGAGTGTTCTTTGTATGGGCCATTTTAGAAACAGAAAAAGAAGCAGGTTTCCTTCTTCTGGAAACTTATTCAGTCAAGGAACTACTGTGGAAATTTTGCAAAATGAACCCTAGTAATAGACAAACGTGGCTTTGCTGCAAACGAATAATTGCTCTGAAAAGGATCACAAAACTCAGTTGACTATTCCAGGTTCAGGAAGTAATGATACTTCTGGAGGAAGAAGAGTTTATACCATCCTCCTCTAGTGCAACAGTATATGCAATTGCTTTTTTTGAGTCCCTATAGCTGCAGGATACTGTCCAGAGACACAAGTTACATAGGGACTGTGCTTGACTATTTTTAGTTCTGGAGAGGAGGTAATTATTCATCCCTATTCACAAGTGGAGAAAAAAGCTCTGTCCCTTCACCTCTATGGGACCTCATTTGTCTACATAAACTGGGGAGAGATTAGGTAGTGCCCTAAACCTGTATGCAGTTCAACAGCAACTCTCATCATGCCTGATGGCCTCCTGATAAGCACAAGCAGGCAGCCTCCTGCATTTTGGACCCTTTCCACTGCAAAGCTAGAAGCATTGCAACTATTTTGCCATCTGGGTAGGTACAGAAAACCGTCCCAGAGCGGTGATGACATTGGGTCCTATAAAACATATCAAAAACAATCATGGAGAAAACACGCTGCAAAAAAGTTAGCTCATGAGAGAAGCAATCAGGCAGGAAGTCCAGTGGAGAGCTAATCTTCCCATTGCTGCTGTCCTCCATGATTTCATTAGCTTAGTTCAAAAACTTTGCAGTTTTTCAGTCTCTTTCAGATCATGCAAAAGCAGCAGTCATAAAAGCCCACCGTTACACATGTATTTATTGGGTATATGAAGAAGTACACGTTGACATGAGCCATTTCTCTATATAGAAAGCTTCACCTTCCACATAGCTACTCCCTACTTAACTTCACATGGCATAGCTACTCCCAGCCAACAGACCCATAGCTCTACCTCTTTCACTAAAATGCAGTAGTCAGTATTCTGCTGTGTGAGTGGCTGCAAGCAAGTGAGGTTGCATGCAAGTGCTGGTGTGTGAGGGCCAGGGACCAGACAGCTGATGATGTGCAGGTTATGAGAGCTTGATCAATAGCAGAAGACTTAAATGCAGCACTGGTTGTGGCAACAGTACATGGCTTTTTACTGTTGCATGTTTGACAAACAGCACAGCTTCAGTAAATCCTCAGCAAACTTAATTTTATCCTCCTGCATTTTGATGAAGTCATAGACAGCCTCTTTGCTAAACAAAGAACCAGGAAGTACACAGACCTCAGCTAGGAACAGAATGACATTACTGAGGCATCCCTGATGCAAATCATGCTATCTGCTATCTACAGAATCCCTGAAACATCTAGCAGCAGACATGCTGGCATACATAAACCTCAGATGTAGGAGTACCAGACTTTTATCAGAACAGAAATAATTCTGTTGACCTAAAGCTGAACTCATTATCTGTGCTGGTTCAAGACAGCTTCTGTACTTAAAGGCAGCACCAGGTAAGAATACCATGGGTGCTGTCAAGACAGACAGCAGTAAGTCATCTTCCCTTTTGGACTGGAGGGAGGGCTGTTGGCTTGGGCTGTGATCTCTTGGGAGGCAGCAAGCCTGCTGCCATTGCTGCTGCAAAATGCAACATATAATAACATTTTCTAGAACAGAATGCTAGTTTTTACTGATTACAGTCCTCCTGCAGTTAAAGGCTCCCTGCATTGGCTGGTACTCATCCATCTCTCTTGCTTACTGCTTTGTATGTATTTGGAGGGTCTTTTTAGTGAAGCTGGGGCCATCATCTCTGATAGGTGCACATACTGCTCATCAGAGACTGAGAAGAAGCTCTCACTTATCACAGAATCATCATAGAATCAGAATGGTTTGCGTTGGAAGGGACCTTAAAGAACATCCAGTTCCAACCCCCCTGCCATGGGCAGGGACATCTTCCACTAGACCAGGTTGCTCAAAGCCCCGTCCAACCTGGCCTGGAACACTTCCAGGGATGGGGCATCCACAACTTCTCTGAACAACCTGTTCCAGTGCCTCACCACCCTCACAGTAAAGAACTTCTTCCTTACATCTAACCTAAATCTACCCTCTTTCAGTTTAAAGCCATTACCCCTTTTCCTATCACTACATGCCTGTGTAAAAATTCCCTCTCTGGCTTTCCTGTAGGTCCCCTTTAGGTACTGAAAGGCTGCTGTAAGGTCTCCCTGGAGGCTTCTCTTTTCCATGCTGAACAACTCCAACTCTCTCAGTCTGTCTTCATAGGAGAGTAGTTGTTGACTTCTTAAGAAATTAATTCAGTGTAACATCCCATCTGTCCAGAAGAGGCCAAGGATGTGGGTGAAAGCTGAAGGGATTTTCATTCACTAAACTCTCTTTATGACACGGAGAGAGTTGGAAGAATTTGAGTGAAAAGTACATACCATCTGTTCTTTGCTTTAATATTTCACTTCCACTGCTGGAAAGAGTTAAAAGATTGGGACATTTCATTTTTTCAGAATGAAGTCTCGACTTTTCTTGTCCACTGAGATACAATTTGAAAATACTTGCTTTCTCTCTGAGCTTAGGCAAATACTTCTTGGTACTAGAAATGAACCAAAGCCTCCCCCATTCATTCAGTTAGAATTGCCAACAATCTCCTTTATGATCTCCAGTGGCAGGGCAAATTAGCTTTCTGAAGTGTTTCTAAATGTAAAAAGTGTGTCGCAAATTCTCTGAAGGTTCAGATACTCATCTTACTACTTTCCTGTTGCTGAGCTACTTGCCTAACACTAGTGCTGTCCTTGAGCAGGCACCCAGTTGCCTGGCTCCAAGTAGAGCTTTTGAACCTCCAGGATGTGGCAGGAATTTTCCACTTCCTTCATTTAAGGATGGCCATGCCTCTAAGAGTAAGCGCCCACAGATTAGAGAGGTACTTTAAAGAAATTTTATGGCAATGTGGAAACAAAATTAATTATAAATCCAAAATACACTATTTAGGTTTTGGGAAACAGGTGTTCATAAAGACATGAGTGACTAAAGGGAAGAAAATCAAACAATATAATTAGAGTTTATCTAATGAGAAGCTCTTGACTTTTATTGGCTAGTTTACTGTACGCTTAGTGACGGGAACTGGCCAACTAAACTGCAGAGTGGGATTTAGAGACAGCAGCAGCCAGCACAAAGAATGTGACTATCTCTTGGAAGTGGCAATGCCCCTTTAGTACAGCAGGTGTAAGTTCTGTGCTTGACCAAACTACTAGCAAGCCATTAACCCAGTGAGAGGAAAAATGCTTTTATCACAGGTAAGGCAATATACATATTTTCAGGTGAAGTTTCTCAGGCACTGGAGCTAATAATTCACATAAAAATTTAAGTCAACAACTCTTCATGTAAACAAATGTTAATGAAGTCAATGTGTATGGCTCATTTCTGGCTTATGAGTGAGATATGAGTGGTGCCTTTATCTTTATTTAAGCCCTTTAAAGTTGGTCTGTTGATTTTCTGACCAATGGTTTGATGTAGATTCCTCTGTTGCCAAGGGCTTAATGACTCCTAAAAGATACTGACTGGCATTTAGTGAGTCTTGAAAGCAATTTCCTACTTGATCTCTTCTGAATCAGGGTCTTCAGGCACCTTAAGTCGGTATATGTCTGCATAAAATAATCATGGCACTGCAAAAACAGGCATGTTGTATTTGCTGGCTTTTAGAAACAAGTAAATAGCTTTATCTGACTGTGCGCATGCTCCAGGTGGACAGTATGAAAGTGCTTGGATTACAATGCTGTTGAAAGTCAAGCACTGAGAATGAGTAGCGAAATTGTGTGGTTTGCAAGACACAGCTGCATTTATTATTTACATGATTAATCAGGAGTAGTCAGGACTTCAGTGTAAGTTTCTTTCTCGTGCTATCTCAAAAAGATACTGCTTGATAAGATGCTTCTTTACTGCAGCTGTCTTGGCCTTGATTAAAAACTTGACGTCTGAACTAAGAATAGAACATATATTGTGCTATGTGCCACATACAAAAATAACAAAAAAATTGTGGTTTTTCCTTATAGTTAAAATAATCTCATATTTCCTGGCTTCTAGTGCTATGAAATAGTTTTATAGTTGCAAGAGAATTTGCATAATGCTTTTAAAAGTCTTAAGAGCTATAATAATTTTAATCTACTATGGAGTGCTTATAATATATAGTAAGCTGAAGCATTTAATTGTGTAAAAAGGAATATTAAGGCACATCTAATCAAAAGAGTAATGAAAATATTAAGTATGATTGGTTTTTTTTGTTTTTTCCTAATTGCATCTGGACATCCAATTTTATTATTGTTTTCAAGGCCTGAATGACCATGAAAAATGATGCTAAATCTACACTGTCAGAGATATGCTCAAATGAGCTTTATGCAGGTGTTTTATCTAGAGCCCTTTCTGGGATTGCACCAGTTGGCTGTGCTGAGATCTGTTCCTGCCCCTAGTCAATCAATTAATGTTTTGCCATTCACGTTATTGCAGCTAGGTTCAGGGCTTCTGTTATGATTGGTGGGTTTTATTTATTTACTGGAATATGAAAGACAAAAAATATGAGTCATTATCTTCAGTGTGCTATTTAGTCAAGGATCAATCTCATCAAGAGGTGCAGCAGATCTGACATAAAGAACCTGCAGCTGTCCCAGAACAAAACACACATTGCACATAATAACAGCCCCACACAGCTTCCCTAACTCAAGTGTCCAGACAAGATACCATAGCATACAATCAATGAAAATCTCCTAGCAAAATGTAATATAGCCATTTTTCAAGGGTTTGATGCCATTCATCTTTTCAAACAGGCATTTTTTTTTTTCTAATGATGATTTGAATTGGGAAAGTCTTTTCTTTAGTGATTGTATAGAATTTTATGACGACTTTGTCAGGAAAGCATAATTTTGGTTCAGTCTTGCCATCTTCGCAAGATTAGGTAAAAACCTCATAACTATACAAGGAAGCCAGCGAGATGGCAAGGAGGAACAAGATTTCTACCTGGCACAAGCGATGCCATATGTTTGTGCTGAGTAAGCTTAGGAAAATTCTGCTGTACTGGCTTTGTTTTCAGTACAAATTGAGAATAGAATTTCCATTTTATCAGGAATTCTAACATGTAAAAAATGTGTTCTAGATTGGAACAGAAAATTGATATTTGGCATTTCCTATAAAACAAAAATGTTGCAAGATTTTTTTTTTAAATTTGAGTCAAATTCTTCATTTTAGTGTGATTATTTCTATTATTTTTCTTTTGTATTTTCACCACGTTGAGGGGTAAAATATATACCATATCCAAAGATTAACAGAAGGAATATTAACTGAACTAAAACTGATTTTGATGCAAAAATAATTTTTTCATTAAATATTTCCTTTTTTTTAATAGAAGACTGTGAAAATAGCTTCAAAATTTTTGACAGGAAGGCAACAGTTTTTTATTTTAAACAAATGGTTTATCTTTACTCTTTTGAACAACTTTGTACCTTGCTTCTTATTGTCATTGTACTGATTAATTTTCTTCATATTTTAGTACAAATCAAGGCATATTGTTGAAGTTTTCTATTAAACCATTGTACAAATTCAGAATCTACATCTCCACAACTTTTCCCCTGGCTCTGTTCATAAAGAAGGATTAATACACACATATGGTCTTATTTTTTTTAATTATATGCTTTTTAATATAAAAATAATATGATCTATGTTCTGGAGCTAGAATCTGCAAGGTTTCACCTGGGAAATAATATATGTAATTAGGGGATGATGGTCTTGTCTTTTATCACTGAAGGCAAGGCAGGAATTCTTTTTAGAGACAATGACGATGTGTTTTATAGCATTTGGTATCAGTAAGTCCCTTAAGGGCTGAACATAAATGCAAATAAATTAGGAGCTTCGTTGCGTATTTGCAATTTATGAGCGAGTCCAGTTTCACCTACCAGCAGGGATACCATAAGGAAAGTAATTCTCTATTAGATTCCTGACACTTGCTTTGGGACTGTAGGAAAAAAAAATACCCAGGCATAACAGAGTTCCTGTTTGCTCCAGCGACTTGAGATTTGTACTGGTTGTGAATGTCAAGATTGAGTAGTACCATTCTGAGTTTCTTCCTTCTCCCCCTCTCTTGCCATTCTCACTACGCATTTTTGGAAAGTGGAGTTGATGGTTTCCTGAATACACACATGCTACAGAACTTCTGTTTAGAATGCTGTTTATTGTAACATCCCTTTATCTCATTTATCTGATAAAATTAAATCTACTTACATACTTAATAGTATACTATAGCTTATAGCTCAATGTGAATTTTTTTATAGTAACTTTTATCTTCCGTAGTGACTCAGATGCTTTGCCCAGGGGTGTAAAAAGGAATTTTCTCCATGCCTTCACAGTATAAACAGTCTTGCATATGCTTTGCAGTGGCATTGATGCAAGTGAATGCATTCAGTGATGCTCTTCTGTCCATATGGCATTCAATTCCCTGATTGCGTGCTGCTGCCTGGTCTTTGTAGGCAGAATCAGCTGAGCTTGCAAATCTTTTCATCGTTTTGTATTGCACTGGTATCATTGTTCAGCAAAGAAAGTTATGTCTTGGAACATAGAGAAGCTGGGGTACAAGTGAGGATTCCTAAAGTCAACCCGAGTTTGCTTGTGTGAAGGAAATTAAAACAGCAGCAACCCCTACTGGGAACGGCTTTGTAAAATCAGGTCTTAGAACCTGTGTGCTTGGGATTCGAGTATTTTATTGAGGTGGTGGTGGAGAAGTTTTGGAGATATCTCTGATGATTTTCTGCCTTCACTTTCTACTGTACAAGACTATATTTTTTTTATTATTTATTTGTTCACAGGAGCTGCTTTCCTGCACACCCATCTGTTTGGCCTTTGAAATACTTATACCAAGAAGCTATAACCTGTAAGTAGTCAATCTGTAACAAGCTCCTGTTTTCTGGGTTTTCCAACTGATACAGACCTACTTTGTTTCCTCTCCCTTAACTCCTTTTTTAAGAGAAAGTACATTCTTGTAGAAATCTCAACCTGAAAATATTCATGTTTACTGTTACATTCAACTGTCAGATATTCCCAAGGATTTTAATAAACATACTTCTGCTTTGAGTATAGCCATATCTGGATGGAAAGATGTTTTCAGGTTATAAGACCTTTCTAGATTGTTTCTTTGAATATGGGTAACTCAGAAGTAGCTTATTTTTATTTCTTCAGCCTGCAGCAAGAACAAGAGTGCCTTTTCATTTGCTTAAGACATAGCATAGTTTGAAGTGTTTGAAAACTGCATGCTGAAAATCCTCCATTTCTGGCTTTCCAGTGAATCTAAACAGTGTGCCAGTGCATGGTGCTCCAGATACATGCAAATATATGTGCACCTGTCTGCAGTGGAGCTCTTCACATTGATAGAAATGTTGCTGTTTACTTCAGTGATTGCCCATTGAAATAATGATAGTACATTTATATTTAGATGGTAGCATCTATTTCAAATGATCCTGAAGAACCTTATTATCGTAAGACTTTCTGTCAGTCATGAGGAAACCCTAGGGATTTCAGTGCATCATGTTCAGATTTTATTACAGGAATGGGGATGTGGAGATTTGGGGATTTGAGGAATGATCTTTTGAGTCAATTTTCAATCTTTATTGCTATAAATGGAAAAATCTTTGACAATTGTTGAACTTAAAACACATTTTTAGTAACATGAAGCAACTTCCAATCAAAGTGGATGACAAGGTGGGTGAAAAATGGGCTGGACCAGGGGGCTGAAAGGGTCGTGCTCAGTGGTCCAAAGTCCACCTGGTGGCTGGTTATCAGTGGCATGCCTCAGGGACACTGGACCAGGACTAGGTCACACCTTTATTAACAACCTAGATAACAGGATGGAGTATCCCAGCAGATTTTCAGGTGATACCAGATTGTGGGAAGCCTGTACAATGGAAAGCAGGGCTGCTGTTCAGAAGTACCTTAACAAGACGAAAAAGTGGACTGACAGGGACCTCATGGAGTACAACAGAGGCAAGTGCAAAGTCCTATAGATGGAATGAGGAACCCCATACGCAGACCAGGCAGAGGGTCAAACAGCTGGAAAGCAGCTTGGCAGAAAAAAGCATGGGGGTCCTTGTGGAGAGTAAGTTGAAGGGGAATCATGAGTATGCCCTTGCAGCAGAGAAGGCCAGTGGCATTCCAGGATGTATTGGGAAGGTTGAGGGAGAGGATCCTTCCCCTCTCCTCAGCACTGGATCCAGTGCTGGGCTCACCACTACAGGATAGACAGGGACATACTGGAATGAGTCTTGTGTAGAACCACTGAGATAGTGGGAGACTACAGCATGAGGTCTATGAGGAGAGACTATAAGCTGGAGTTGTTCAGCCTTGAGAAGATGAAGGGGGATCTTATTTCCGTCTACAGCTACCTAATGGGATCATGTGGAGGTAATTTTCTCAGAGGAAATCAGTGGAAGGATTAGAGGCAATGCACAATGTTTCGGATCATTGCAATGAGTCCTCCAAAACAATCATGCACACATACACTTTAGATCCATAAGTGCCTTCCAAAAGTTCCATTTTGAAGGAATTTGGGACTATATATCTATCTAAGGAAACTAGTGCTTTCTCATCATGTAAAGTTGAAACTGCATTAATATCACATACATAAATATGTATGCCAAATGAAAGAGTTTTTAAAGTATTTTACATATGTACGTTTAAAATGTGTAATTTTATTTAAATACCTTAAGTACAATTATTCTGCATTTAGAAACTGCTGTGTTCTTTTCATGTATTGGATTTTCTTCTATTTTAATTTAAAGCTTGCTAATCTAAACCATGAGAATCCGTTTCACTGTCAAGTAATCATTTCTAAATATTTTTTTCTAGAATGTAAGACAAAGATTTTTTTAGAAAACCCAATTCTAAGCTTATCTAGCTGTATTTGTTCATGTGCCAAATGAGTGGAGAAGAAAATATAAAATTGTTTTTAAAGAAAATTCAGATTTTTTTCCTACCTCATGCAAATAGAAATCTTTGGAATAAAAGTGTGCACAAGATTTTAAAGACAGGGGAAGAGAGGAGCAAATTCTGGGATTACAGCTGTTATCTAGTGGCAACGATGATTAAAGAGCTTTCCAGAGTGTTGCTTTTTTAATGTTGAAAAAAAGCATCCTCCAGATCCAGCTAATATTTTTTTAACCTCATTTGCTTTTTAAAAAGGATTAAAATGTTAAAAGTTGCAATAAATACTTGAAAAGCCATTAATAGCTGTGGCTATATTAGCAGTAGAGCTGCAGGGCAGTTACTGCACCTGGGAGACGTTCACCCTAACTCACAAGTATCACTACAGAGGACAGTGAGTGTGTGTGCAATGCTAGCTCCCTTCTTTGTTGCCTCTAAAGTGCACTGGACACAGGTGACCTCTTCCACAGTGTTGATGGAGGTTTGGATGCGTTGTAGTGGTGGAGAAGGAAATCCATAAGCATAGGCTGTGGTTTTACTTCGGAGGTGCTCTGACACTTCACAGCCAGGCCTTATGGCTCTGTGCCGTATGTAACAGGGTCCATCCTGCCTCAGCAAGCATAAGGACTGTAGAAAGCAAGGTTGGGATAAATAAGGAACATTCATCTTCCATACGCTAACCGTGCCTCTTCCATGATGGGAAGAAGAGCACAGGGTGCCTAAGTTAATAAAGTGGTGATAAAATCTTACAGTGAATTTCACTTAAGAAGATTACTGGGTGATTTGTGGTATTCTGCTTCAAATAATTTACAGAGGAAAAATGCCATTTCATTGTACTTCAAGGAACAGTTTCCTTTCAATGCTTTAACTCTTAGCACTTTTTGCCCTTTTGTATTAAATGGCAGCAGTGCTTTTTTAGGCTACTTTTTCCCCAATCTTAGGACTTTGTTTGGAAATGGCAATATTTCTAGAGAAAATACCTGTTTTATTACCGCACCAACTTACAAACTCCAAGGAATAGAGCACATCTAGACTTTCGGTAGTGTAAAGTAATGATTTCTTAGAGACTTATTAATACAGCTGAGTGAAAACTGCAAAATACATCAATAAACATTTGACAAATGTAAACATGAGTGGTTTAGCTGCTCCCTTATCCCTCTTCTTCTAGCTTTTAGCAAACAACAGCTTACCATTACCATTAGCTCTGCAGAAGAAGCAGAAATATGCTTGGTACTCAAGGATATATTCTCTAAGTTATGCCTCTGAAAGCGTATTTCACATTCCTAGACTTAAGTGCTTATACCAAAAGTAGTTTGGATGGGACACCCCGGGAGGGAAAGTGTTGGCTACCTTAAAATTTCTGCAAGATTTCTGAAAGGTAACCCCTTAAAAAAACTAGAAGAAGGATCTTTCTGCTTTCTTTGCACCTTGGCACATAAACAATACTGAAAGAAAATTAAATTAAAATTAATGAATATTGTAGTAGCCTATTTTTAAAAAAAATGCCTCCAGGAAAGCATGTAGGTGCCCAGAAAAACACATAAAACCCCTCACACCATATTGATATCTTTCCTTACTATGTTTAAATAGATAGTTCCTTTTAAGTAGCTGCTTCTTCATAGCAAAAACAGAGATTCACTGGCTTATTTCAGGTCTCTCTCATGAATACATTCATTCATTCAAAGAACAGAAACTACTCTGTGATTCTCAAACCACTCAGATACCACTAGAATTGTCTTCAGATATCACTAAAATTTATCCTGCTCCCATAAGAGGTTAGTGAGGAAACAGAAAGCCGTTAACACGCAGTGGCACCAAAAGCGCCAATTACATGTTTATGCCTTCAGCATTTGTCTGGCAAAGCCAATTCCAAGAGCAAGGAGCCTTCTGGAATAGACTGCAGTCTTCTGCTGTGGAAGCACGCATGCTCTTACATAAGCTAGTGCTTCCAGAGTGATGGCTTTTCATTCCACCATTTCCTAATGCATTCAACTTGCAGGGGAGAAATGTTAGGCTAACTGTTGAGGGACTGTCCTGGTTTCAGCTGGGATAGAGTAGCTGGTATAGTGTTATGTCTTGGATCCAGTATGAGAAGAATGTTGATAACACACTGATGTTTTCAGTTGTTGTTAAGTAGTGTTTAGACTAAGTCAAGGATTTTTGAGCTTCTGATGCCCAGCCAGCAAGAAGGCTGGAGGGGCACGAGAAGTTGGGAGGGGACACAGCCAGGGTAGCTGACCCAAACTGGCCAAAGGGGTATTCCATACCATGTGATGTCATGTCCAGTATAGAAACTGGGGGGAGTTGGCCTGGGGGGATTGCTGCTCAGGAACTAACTGGGAATCGGTCAGTGAGTGGTGAGCAATTGCATTGTGCATCACTTTTGTATATTCCAATCCTTTTATTATTATTATTATCAGCATTATTAGTTTCTTCTTTTCTGTTCTATTAAACTGTTGTTATCTCAACCCAAGAGTTTTACCTTTTTCCTTCTGTTTTTCTCCCTCTTCCCACTGACTGGGGGGGAAATGAGTAAGTGGCTGTGCGGTGTTTAGTTGCTGGCTGGGGTTAAACCAAGACAGGGACCGCATTGACTCTTCAGGTGTGTAATGCTGTTTTATCTAAGAAAACCTACCATTGATTTACAAGGTTGGTCCACAGTATAGCAACTTAAATGATAAATGAACCCCTGAGACCTCATAAAGTGTGGGGATGGGGTTTGCCCAGTATACTAGATGGTAAACCTTCAAGAAGCAATGGTATACCAAAGAAAAGGGTTAATGCAAGTGACACTTTTTGCGTAAATATTCAGTAATAAATATGTGCCTTACTGTGTGTTAAAAACGAACCACATCCCTCGTTTTGAAGCAGCCCTCATCACTAGTGCTTAGGGAAACCCTCCCATGTATTTTTCTTTCTCTATAGAGCTCTTCGGGCATTTTGTCGCAGCTGAACTCTAATACTTTTCTATTCAGGATTTCTGTACCCCCTTCCAAAAGTGTATGACATGATCCATATATCTAGGTCTTATGTGTTGTGAGGGGTAATTAAATAAAACTTTTATTGGTCTTCATAATCCATGATAAAGAAGTGCCATATACAACCATCATTAAGGCCGAGCATGTAGTCGAGTCAGAGATCTTCAATCATGACAGAAAGTTTCTCTGCTAAAGAGGGGTGGAGAGCAGCACAGTCTTTGAGGTTGGATACCTAAGTAACTGCCATATTGAATTGGGATCTAAATTTGCTGCATTTTCCTTGTGTGATATTGTCACAGTCCATCAAGTGCCATGAATGCTTATAGGAAAATAGCAAAGCATCTTTTATACTGCACAGGATATCAGTGTACTGAGAAATAATTTTGGGAAAGCTGAGCCTGAGAAGAAACACAACATAAAAGCCAGACCACCTGTTGGGGAAAGTTGCCTAGCATTCAGAGGTCTTTCCATTGCTTTCAAAGTTATCATGCAGTCACCGTTTACTTTGCTATTAGAGGAATCCCTTTGTAGTCTCCTTCAACTTGTCAGTACAGTAAAACGGTGTTGGGTTGGTGAGGGTTTTTTTTCATTTTGAGAGTGTGTGAATGTGTGTGCCTGACGGAATAAATTTGGTATGCCAGTTCTAGGATGCCTATTCATTAGTGTCCTCCTGCTGTTCACATTTTATTAATGAAGCAACCCATCACCCCCCTACCAGCAGACACTTAATCCCTTCCCAGAATCCATCTGCTTTCCATGGTCCTTTGAAACCAGCTTTTTATGGAATCAGCTTTAACAAAGTCTTATTTCTATGGGTCAATTAAATACCAAATATTGTTATTTCACAGCTACAGCTCCTTTAAAGAGTCTCTTAGCTGTGATTAATTCTAAGATGATTTCTGGGGAGGGGATTGGACAATCAAGATCCTATTTTAAAAGAAATTTTTTCTTACAGCAGATTGTGATCATAAAGGTGGAAAATGAACTCAAAATGGGAAAATTAAGAGCATGATCCTCCAGCTCTCCCTTACTCAGGCCCTGCTCAGAGAAGTAATCACACTGGTTGCTTATCATGGGGTGCACGGTATTTTAAAGATAGTTTTTAATTCTAATTATGCATATTTCAAAAGTAATCAGAGAATGCACATATGCATGTATGAGGCTTACATTTGTTACGAGCTTAATAAAGAATGACTATACACACACAATTACTTAGGTGCAATAGACAATACATGTATTTACAATAATATTTTGAGAATATCCATCACCCTTTCCAGTACTGAAATAAATGATGCTTATAGTCAGTATACCCTCTAATGGCATGCTGTTATGTCAGCTATGAAAATATGTATTTTAAATGCTCTCTATATTTCCAATTGGAAGTAAAGTTTTTGACAAGTTTAAAAATCACTTTTTATATCCTCAATATTATGAAGATATAAAAATACATTTTAAGCCTTTACTAAATATTAAAAGGTGTCATGTGTATGACCTCTCTACTTTTAAAGGTCACACTTATGCTTCAGGTTGGTGTCACTACTGAGGTAATAATAACACTTTAATGTATAGTGGGGCATCACCGAAGAACTGGTGGCAGAAAGTTTAACAGATTGGATGTTGTGGGACCTAAGAACCAGTAGGGTTTGCATTTCATTTGTGCTGAATGCCCAACTTTATCTTCCAGCTCAACATCTGCTGCTGAAGTTGGGGGAATATATAAAAAGATTTGCAGTTCACCTCTAACTTTATTATATAAGTTATTAATTTAACCACTGACATTCAGTTTATTCCTCTCGTGTTTGCACTGTCTGGGATTTTTTTTAAGTTAAGACAACCTGATCCGTGGTATTTTAGATGGTGGGTGATAGATCGTGAACTGTCTCTAAACTGAAATGAGGTGACCCATAACTAAAGAGGTGAAAAATTGCTGTACTCAGTAACCATTGCATATGTGTAACTAATGCTTTGATGGAGACTGCTTCATCTTCCTCTAAAATGCGAGAGTCATGACATTTGAGACCTGCGAAACACTTACGCAACACAGATGTAACTCGCAGTTCTCAGTACAGGGTAAAGACTTGTGAGTGGTGGAGTTGAATGTACAATTATGTTTTGTAATATTGCCAGTGGATTAGGTAAAATTCTCTGCTCTGGACTAGTTTGTATGTTTGTCCCTAGATAGGACAGTGATGGTGGTGGTGGTGGTGATGGGAATTGTTCTGGGTTTTGTTCCCTTGGTCACTCCTGTCACCTGCTTTACAAACCATAGTAGCTGTCTGCCAGTCTCAGCAAGGAACTGCAGTTTGGAAATCCTGAGCTGGAAAAATCAAACATGATTTTTCTTGAGATAGTTCTGTTATAATGAATGTTTATCAATTGGATAAAAGGGAAAAATGGTAATTGCTTCTGGTTTTATTTTAAGAAACTACTTGGGCTAACAATTTTATGCTTTAAATTTACACTATACATGCACACATACATACCTATATGCTTTATATAAGAGACAAAGGACTCTGGTTTTTAGCATCAGGTATCAGTCATGATTCTCTGCTCATAGCAAAAAGATACTGTGGCTTTCAGCCATTTAGTGGAACTACATGGATGCATCTTTCAAGTGTTTTTTTGCTAGTATTTGGCTAGACATCCTTTCTGTTAACATGTGTAATTCTGTAAAGCTCTTGCTAGAATGTCAGAATGGAGAATTTTCTAATTCCATGTTGAGATGCATAAGCAATGTTGGAAAGTCACCATATCCAGGCCTGGTCTAGGCTCTTCTTGTGTTTGTCTAAGCCATTAAGTTTAAAAGTGTTTGAGAACAGCATATGAGCCATGACCTCTGGTACAAATATTTACATTCTGTCATCACACTCTATAAACCCAGTTTTTTGCAAGTAGCACTGAAGTGCTACTCCTTCTGTGTACACTGTTGGTTTATGAAAAGCTACAACTTTGGGGACAGCATTTAGTTGAGAGTAAGGATTCAGGTTCTTGACCTTCAAATATATCACCAACATCTCAAGGTAAGCTGGAGGATTCATCACTATGGGAAAAGAATAATTTCATCTCCATACACATTTACGAACAAATTCTGAATGTAGATAGGGAAATAATAAATAAATAGTCTTACACCAAGGAAAGATGGGACTTCGAAACGGAGATGTTTTGATATGTGCCCAATGTCTAATATAAACACATTTCACTGTACTTTAAGTAGACTTTGATTTTCTATGCACTGTGAAGGTCTAACAAAGTAATACCAGGTTGCACAGTATCATAATACAAATTAGGATTGGCCATATCTGGGATCCAATGACCATATAAGCTAGAACTCTAGATATTTTTTCTCCTTCTATTTTTTTTTTTTTGCTCCGTACATCTCTAAGAAAATGCTGTTTCTTAAAACAGCCTTAAAACAGGTTTTAAACAGTGAGTTATGTCACTGTAATGTCACATGTTTCGATTTAATAAGGAAAATATTTCTTTTTAATAATAGGAGATAGTATACTGGAATGCAAAATAGTAAACTTCATGTTATAATCAATACCTGGAGGCGAATGTTGCAACATAAATCATACAAATGACGGTCTCAAAATTATATGTACATTGTATTTCAAGTAGCATATAGCATAGTCCCCTCAAAAATTTCAGTGACGCCATCATATTCCTTTAAACTTTTTTATATTAACAGACTATAGTTTTTGACCAGTTGTATTGATTTGGTTTAGTGGTGAAATCCATAAACATTTTAGCATCTAAATACTGATTCATCATCCAACGGGTATCGGATGAATCTGAAAAGAAGGTGCAAGTGAAGTAACTGTGAAAACTGTGGCCTTACTGTTAGTCTTTGGCTATTGCTACCTCATTGTCATTTGAGATAATGCTACTTTTCCCCAGTTTCCCTCCTTTCTTCTGAGAAGACCCTTCTATAAATTTATGGGAATGAATGTGATATTTATTCTACAGGTATTTTACAGGTAGCCATCAGGCAGATAGTAAGACTTCTGTGTTGCAGCTGAATAGACTGAACGTTTATTTCTGTTTGTGTTGTTAAAATATGAAAATCACCTTTAAAAAAAACGGCTATTTTTTGTTCCAATCACAGTAATGCTGTTTTCTTTGTAACAAAGTGCTCTACAAAAACTGTAACTTCAAATGTAAACATGATTCCCAGTGCCCCCTGCCATGTACACAAACCACCTAATCATCAACCTGAAATTGCATTTTAACCATAGCAACCTGAACACTTACCTTCTGAAATGCTTCATTAATGAAAATACCAGGAGAATTCTTTGCATCTAGAAAATTACAGTGATTTAGAAATTTTTAGTGTTTCACTTGCAAGCTTCTAACCTGTAGGGAGTCATTCACTTTGGTCATTCAGCTTGTTTTATTTTTGCTTTTAATTCTTTATGTTTCTGCATTGATTATAAGTTTGCCTTTATAATCTCTGGGCAGAACCTGGGTCTAAACATTTTAAAAGGGAATCTTCTAAATGTTCTGTGCTTTGGGGTATTTGGTTGTTTGTGGGTTTTTTTATGTGTACAACTGACATGAAATATAACTCTAAAACACGGTACAACCATATGAAATGTAAAACAGCCAAAAAGTTATTTTCATGTTATTATTTATTACCCTTTCTTGCTAGAAAAAAAGACTAACCCTAGATTCTTCTCTTGCCTTCCCACAAGTTCATGTTCAATGGTGTGCTTGAAAACTGGGGCCTCACGCTCTGGACGATATGCCAAAAGCAGAGTTTTAGTAGTGCAAAGCGTTCGGCAACAGTACTAGTTTTATCATCTCCCACATCCCATGATTTGTTCTTACCTCTTGCATCAGTAGCATAGCATTTAAAAAAGAAAAAGTAATCCAGTGTCACCCCTCCCTCCGAATCCCCAAAGCAGTACTGCAGCAGTTGAGCTTAGCTACTGGAAGGGAAATACTTGACAACCAATTATTGCAGATTATTCAGCTGTGTTCTGAAGAAGACAATATCATAGAATCATAGAATCACGTAATCATTTAGGTTGGAAAGGACCTTTTAGATCACTGAGTCCAACCGTTAATGTAGCACTGGCAAGTCCACCACTAAACCATGTCCCTAAGCACCACATCTACATGCTTTTTAAATACCTCCAGGGATGGTGACTCAGCCACTTCCCTGGGCAGCCTGTTCCAATGCTTGTCAACCCTTCTGGTGAAGAAGTTTTTCGTGATATCTAATCTGCGCCTCCCCTGGCACAACTTGAGGCACTTTGGGAGAAGAGACTGACACCCACCTTGCTACAACCTCCTTTCAGGTAGTTGTAGAGAGTGGTAAGGTCTCCCTTCAGCCTCCTTTTCTCCAGGCTGAACTGCCCCAGACTCAACAACCCCACAATATATGGTACATAATGCAATCAGTGTGAAGTATGCATACTTGTATAACAGCACACAAAAATTTCACCACGCACAGACGTAGCAGTATTAGCTAATGTGTGCGTGTGGGCAACTAACAGCCAAAGTTTGTAATAGGATTTCCACCGAAAATAGTAACAATTTCTGTATGTTAGGAAGTTACAAACAAAACCCCATATTCCTCCCTCAGGCCATACTTTCTAGTGTAAAAACAAAGCCATGCTCATTGTTTCAAATCGTTTGTAGTTTCTCTTTCATAATGAAGGTTTTTGCAGAGTATTTAGAAAACAGATACCAAGTTTTATTTCTTTATCTGGTAAGGTAATAATCACTAGGAGGCAAATTCAGTAATATTCCTTATAGTTCTTGTCCTAAACCAAGCTCAATTCTTTGCTTATTTGAAAATGAAAATAAGAAATGTGTATTAGATATCAGAGAAAGGTTAATCAACTAGTGAGAGGACCCAAATAATCAGGTCATAGATTTCACTGTTTTTCTGCTGGTAGTGTTCTTGAAACCGCAAATGCCTGAAGAGTACACAGTGCTCCTGTTTCCTTGTTTTAGGGAGAATAAAGTTCCTGCTCTGTATAAAATATGTTTTCTTTGAGAAGGTATCAGGCTCACAGGGCCAAATTTTCTAACTCTTCACTGTTATGTCTTCATATTACTTTTGATAATAGCAAATGTAAATAGGACAAAAAACATTTTCTCTATGCTTGAATGTCCGAGGGAGAACAACTATTGATACACATATGAAAAAAAGAGCTCCTGGCAGAAAGAAGCTCCTAATGGAAAATATTTTTTCATGCTCCCTGTGAAGTACAAGATTAAGAAATCCCAAACTTCCTTCACCAGTCTTAGTCTGGACTTTTGGCACTGAACAGACACATTCCCTTCCTTCAGTTTAGCTTTTCAAAGAAGAACCTCAAGCCGAATAGATGCAAAGTAGTTTAAACATTTTTAGGAGTGCTTTTTGTCGAGGAGCGATGTGGACTGCTAGAGTTATGCTGAACTCAATGCAGAGGAACTGCTGATATTGAAGCTCATCAGTCCGACACTCTCTGTTGAACTGTCCCATCTGGATGGAAAGTGGTCAAGGGGAAGCCTGGTTAGTGAGCACCTGGCAGTGAAGAGCTTGTCGCCGTCTGTGTAATGTGACCAGATTATGCTCATCTCAGTGGTGTGTGCTTTCCTGAACAGATGAAATTGATAGCAGCTAAAACATGAAAAGAGTCTGATCAGAATGGAATGATATATCAGGGGAAAATACAACAAGAAAGCATACACATGTGAAGGAAAGAAATGAAAGTTATATTTTCGACAGCTAAAGAAAAGTGAGATGATACTTAAGTCAGTCTTTCTATGAATTTTTCATCACATCCTGAGAAAGAAAGCAGTGCCACAGCTGTTTGGGTTTGAAACTAAGAATCTTGTCATAGCTGTGATGCCATGGATGATGCATGGATTGGATGGAGGCTCTGTGCTTGGTTAATACTCCATTTTTATCATGCTTTAATCTTATTCTATTTACTGTTAAAAAGCAATTAAACCAAAACTACAAAAACCAAGCCATCATAATCTCAGAGGTTCTGAAAAGTATTTTCCTGGGCATCTCATGCTCAGAAAGACTGCCTTGAATATGGACACCCTATTTTTTAATATCAGCTGCAGTTCTGTGTTGCTTTTCCCCGATCCCCAGTTAAATTTGTTCTGACTCCTAGTAAATACTGACCTCAGGATCCTTATTTCTTCAGTTCTGAACAAGGAACTTCAGATAGAAGACCTTTCAAAAAGGAGAAGATGAAGGTTATTTGGCCTGTTTTATCTATTGCAACTTAGGCTCCTCATGATTCTGCTTGCAGAAGAAAATGAAGCAAGAATGAAATTGCACAGGTCTTTTTCTTTCCAGTGTATAAAGCTATATATTACACTTCTGTTACACAAGCATCTGCATATGACTGGAGAAGCCAGCAGATTGTGGTGTGTACAAAAATAGGTGAAAAGCTTTCTGAGCACGGTGGCAGTGCAGAGGCTTTTACACAGCTTAGGAAGCAAGCTCCAAGCTTCTCTTGGAGCAAAATCCAATTTAATGTCAGAACTTTGGTTGCGTTCATATACATGGCTTATTCGTGGAGCATTCACCAAAGCCAAAATAAGTGTCTCATCACATCTTCTTAGAACCTGGAAATTATATAGAGCTGTATAATACTAGAAAGAAAAAGATTAGTCCAGTTTAATGCTGGCAACAATAAAATGTCTCAATATGCTTTCAAAACTGAACCCTTTTCTATAGCAGAGGTGTTCCCTCAGTTACTTTTTAACATACACTTTTATCACATAAAATTTAAAAGATTTAATATAAAATGATTTGAAAAGCATTATACAAGTATTAATGGTTCCCTTGACTTTGTTAAACTTATTCCTTGTCTCAGGGAATTATGATGTATAACGCTTGATAATTTCTGAGAGAGGACATAATTTTAACTTCAGCTGTGTCATTTTGTTCTATGAAGTTGCTTATTAGTGGTAGCAGTGGAGTCTTGCAAGCTTTATGCATTATAAAAAAAAAACCAAAAATATGAGCTGCTGTCCAGGCTCATAATAGTGCCTGATGTAACAAAGTGTAGGTTGTAATGCTGTGAAAACCAGTACCCATCAATTCAACAGGAAAAACACAGATGCAACAGCTCAAAACACTGATTCATTATCTCCCCAGTCTGTAACTAATTTGCACTGCATAAAAATCATTTAAGTTAAATATGAGCCTTGCAGATCATTGTAGTTTAAGTGTGTGAGCAGAATTCCCAGTTTCCTGAGAATACCTTGATCCTAATAAGCTGAAAAATTTTATCATAAATCTCAGTTTGTCTTCTTACCTGCACTTGCACACACACATCCAAAAGGAACTCTGGTGAAGAGCAGGGAGTTTTGCTGGTGCAAGTGGGGAGCAAATGTTGCCCAATGCACTTAATCAGAAAAGCATTGGCTTTCAGATTCACCCAAGGGTTATATGTGTTACTTTCCTGGCCAGTGTGACATTGCACATATCTTTGCATGCCAAGTTGCATCAGGATGCTACTGAGAGCAAACAAGTGAAATAACAAGTGCCCCTGGCATGCCACAGTATAAAATCTGTGACCCAGATTCTCCTAGCTCTGCACGTAGCACAGTTCAGAGCTAGAGGGGTGAAAAGACAGCCTGATACTCTGGAACCTTGTGTGCTTAAGCCAGGTCCTCAGGGAAAATATAGGGAGCTCACTTGTGCTGGGGCACAGCAGCTAGGATTCAGCAGACCAGCTGGAAACTACTAGCCAGTCCTTTTTGCAAGTGACCAAGGCCACTTTCCCAACCATGTACCCATGGGAAACAGTGCCACATCACGGTCTTTAGGGGAACACCTCTGAGAATAGCTGCACTGGCTTTGAGACTGGGGTGGAAAAAGGGCATGTGGCATTGCCCTGCCCCAGCAGAGTGCCAGGATACGAGGAACGTATTGCAGCAAAGTGGCTACATTCTTCTCAATGAGCCAGTAGTTTTTTGCGACAGGGACATTTCTTCATCTAATTTCTCATCAAATAGTCTCTACAAGTTGTCCCAAAGTAAAGCCTAAGGGCAGACAGACTCATCCCTTTTGATGTTACCAACAGAAATGCTGTACCTGTGCATTATCATTTCTTTCAGGGAAAATTATGAGAAACCCACAGAGGACAGAGTAGGCTCTGCAACATCCTTAGCAGGAAGGATTTATGTCCTTTGTGTTGTGGGTATTTGTGTATTTTCATCATTATTAAGGTCCTGATTCAGGAAGGTAAGGAAGCCTTTTCATAACTTTCAGCGCAAAAGGATGCCTAATTTTGCAGTGAATTACCTCAACTAGAATACCTCTCTGAAGTACTGGAGAGCATCTGCTACTTCTTTGTTATTCCCAGATGGAATAATCTATAACACCTGAAGTGATGTCTCTGCTTAAAGTGCCTGGCAGTCTGGCAAAGTCAGCTGTAGTTTAACCTTCAGATTTGGATGCAGTTTGTGTGACTTCCCTGCAGTAAATTTTTAATATACATAACATATTCTGAGAGCTTTAGTGTTGGTTTTGGTAAGGAAGGCAACAGGCTCTGCCAACATTGCCAAGGTGGTGTTATCACAGGAAGGGGATGATATGAGAGCATATTGGTATTAAAAGTGCATTATAGTTAAACCTTCTGGATTATGGTGCTGGACAATGAGCTTCAGGATTCTCATTGTAAATATAACACACTGTATTTGCCTAAGCTTTCTAACAGCTCAGCATACAGGTGATTTCAGTTACAATACAAAGGAAATAAAAGCTGTACCTTGCAGGTCATTCTATACCTCTGCATACTGGATTTAAGAACAAAAAGCCAGGCTCTAAATAAGTCATTCTGAATTGTCCTTGAAAATTGTTAAAGACTAATTATTCTGCTAATGTTGTGTGACTTACTCAAAGGCTATTTTTACCATGAAATTTTCCTCACAATGAGAATGCTTCATTCTGTTTCAGTAGTTAGTGATATGTCCTTGAAACGTAGGTCCTAGGTTTTGAAATTATCAAGGGCTTTCTGAAGTGCAGACCAGTTTACTTTGTAACTGAACTTGTTGTCTCTCTTTCCATCTCGTTGCATTTAACAAAAGCAAGTTTTCATAAGCAAATGCAGAAAATTACCACAGTGCCTGGATTTGAAACCTTATGCTCTTATAAATATATGTACGTTTTGAAATAATAAATAATAATATTGTATGAATTTGCAAATATCTAGATCCTCTGTACAAGATACCAGAACATAAATGTTCGTTAGTAGATCCAAATGTAACTATACTAGAGCATGTTGTCCTTTTCTTCTCTTTTTATTTAGTGAACGTGTTTGGTTGTGAAGGTAGTAGTAGTATGATGTCTCAATGTCAACAAACACTCCTTGAATGGTGCAATCAGGCATAGCTATGCTGATTTTATACAAAACGTACTGATTCTCACCAGCTGAAGGCAGTTTATAATTTACTTTTCTAATGTGAACATTCTGTAAGATACAGAGATCTTTCTATTCTGCAAGATACAGAGATCTTTCGGGACGATAGCGATTATTTACATACTTAAAATAGGGATTAAAAATTCTAGGAGCGTTTTGGGAGGAATTTCTGAACAGTGGCCATGGTTGTTCTTACAGAGGAAGTACAGTCTGTTGCATTTGCTTGGACTTGAACGGAGCTTACAGTACTGGCAAAAAGCAGATCCATAGTGCATGTAAAAAAACTTCTGTTTGCAGTGCTCTAACTTCGAGCAAGGATTTCCAGACAAGCCTCTTCACCCCTGAGTGTCCTGGCTTTATTTTCTGTTATGCTCAAACTCTTATTTATGTTTCTTTTTGTATGTGGCGGGAATGGAAGAGTACATGGCTTACCTTTACCCAATAAGTTTTCCAGAAAGAGCTCAAGTGGGAAATAGCTGTTGATCCAAAAATTCTGAGTCAAAGTAATTTATTTCTTTGGCATCTTCAGGCAGTATTTTTCTTCAGGCCTGTTACTTCATGCCCATAGTCAGTTATGAAAAAAAGTTTCTAAAACATTTAAAACTACAGGTTATAAAGGGTATGGTGGAGAAAGGTGGTCTTTCTTGACATGGACATTGATGTTCTTGTGGTAATACAGGATCCCTTGATTAACAGTTTGTCAAGTCCTTTTTGAAGCTGTGCAGCAAACCAACCTCTCTCTGGAAAAGTTTGAAAGGGTGTAAATGAGGATGCTGTGCACAAATACCTGGGGGATGTTTACTAACCTCTTCTCTGCAGTCATCAATCACTTCATCTGGGCCAAACTGACAATGTCTGGAGGTCACTTGCTTAATGAGACAACATTAACCCTTTCCAGCATTATGTTATACCTTCCAGTCATTAACACCCATATCAGATTCCCAGCTACCAATTCTAATCTTTAGGAAAACATCCTTAGAGACTTCCACAGGGACCAGTTGTCCTGGTTTCAGCTGGGATAGAGTTAATTGTCTTCCTAGTAGCTGGTACAGTGCTATGGTTTTGAGTTGGGTATGAGAAGAATGTTGATAACGCACTGATGTTTTCAGTTGTTGCTAAGTCATGTTCAGTCTAAAGTCAAGGATTTTCAGCCTTTGATGCCCAGCCAGCAAGAAAGCTGCAGGGGCTCAAGAAGCTGGGAGGGAACACAGTCAGGGCAGCTGACCCAAAGTGACCAACGGAGTGTTCCATACCATATGATGTTTTAGAAACTGCGGCGGGCACGTCGCCGCTCGGGGACTTCCAGGTCGGTCGGTCGGCGGGTGGTGAGCAATTGCGTTGTGCATCACTTGTATATTCCAACCCTTTTATTATTACTGTTGTCATTTCATTAGTGTTATCATTATCATTATTAGTTTCTTCTTTTCTGTTCTATTAAACCGTTCTTATCTCAACCCACGAGTTTTAGTTCTTTTCCCGATTTTCTCCCCCATCCCACTGGGTGTGGGGGGGGAGTGGGTGAGCGGCTGCGGGGTGCTTAGTTGCTGGCTGGGGTTAAACCACGACACCAGTGCAAAAGTAGAAATTATAAATGGGTGGCCCAAAAGCTTGGAATGAAGAGGAATGATGAGTTGCTGTTGCTTGCCACACTTGGTTGTAATTGAACCAGGAATTATTGATATTATTGCAATATTATTATTGTGTTTGGGGCAAGCAGATGTTAGGTGTAAGAGGTAACTTTGTTCATATTAGACCTATTTTGGAAGGATGAGGATTGTTTTTGCAGGAGACCATGTGTGAATGAGGACACTTGAGAGGGGGGTTGCACTAGGAGTATTGACATATAAAGCAGTGGATTTATGGGCCTTAAGTTAAGATAAGCAGTATTAAACACCTCACATTCTGCAGTTCAGATAAATAGAGCAATTTTTGTGTTATCTGTTTCAGATAAGCAGGTCTCTGAGAAATGTATTGTTGCAGTCATCTGTACTTGATAGCTTCCAGCTATGGCAATCCATTTGGCACTGAACCACATAATGCAGCCTGTGGATCTAGAGGACATGTAAAACTGAGTCACAGTAGTAAAATCTTTCCTGCTTTGTCTTAGCATTGGTCAGCATTCCATTTATCACTATGGCCTGGTCAAAATTTTGTTTCTCTTTAAGTTGGTGGGATTGCTTAGCTCTGTCACAGTTAATGTCTTTGTTTCTAAAGGTTTTTTTTCTGAGGGTGACTGTAGATTAATTTCATGGTTTCTTACTTTTTAAAATTTTTTAAGAACACCTCATCCTTAAGGGTAATGGTTTTCAATTGTACTCTTAGTTTAACAAAATGTTTGTAAGAGAATTTCCTTTTTTTACTTGTAAAAATCATAGAAAGGGAGGACCCTTACAGATATCCTAAGATTATCACAAAATTGCAGCTTTGATTTACTGGCAGTCATATTCTGCAAGCCAGTCTCTGCTCTGTCCTCTCAAAGAGGTACATTTTGTTCCTGTATACCTTCTTATACCTGCAAAAGGTGGAAAACCGTTTTTTCAAATAGAAGGAGTTCTTTAGATCAATCTTTTATGTCCTGAGCAGCCTAGAAAGACAAAGTGTAAGTTAAAAAAGTAAACACCATACTCGATATCAAATGTTGGAGAGTATCTGTGCTTCCTTTACAAATACCACAAGTACCTAGATGTCTAGTTAAAAATAGCCCTTGTAAAAGTGAAAGCTAGCCTTATGCTAAAAGCTCAATTGTAACTTAATTCTGCCCAACTTGCAATCCATTGATACAGGTAAAAAAACTGTCACCGACTTAATTAGGAAGCTTTAAAAATGAGCCATTATTTAATTGTGACATCTTAGAAGGAAAACAAACAAACAAAAAACAAGTAAGGGAAGGTGATAAAATTATTCTTTAAGGGGTTGTAAAAGTTTTATCAGTTAGGTGACATCTGTAAGGATGATTTCTATTTGTTTGCTTGTTAATTTATGTTGTTTATTTCTTAATTTCTTATCAACTACAGTCTTCAGCAATAAAAGTCCAGCCAGGGATCTCCAAAGTAAGTTCTGGTTTGCTGTTGTGTTCACATTGACTAGCTTCAAGTTTTACTGTACATGATTCAAAATGCAAATTTGGTTGAAAGAGTGGAAATGGTTATAAGCCTTGCTTTGGGTAACATATATACCACCTTTCCAGTGGATGAGAACTCACTCGATTTCTAGAGTATGGATAGTCATCAATACCAATAAACTACTTGCTGGCAATTGGCTATGTGGAAGGAATAGGCATTTCTAAATGGTAATTAAATTTTTCTTTCCCTAATCCACACAAGACTAAAGAGAGTTCGTCTCTTACTCAGGTAGCGTGGAAGGCTGCAGGCTGTGAGTAGGATGGCTCAAACTGCCTACTCATCTTCTCTTCCTAAAGCTGTTTCTTATTTATTGTGATGAACGTGGATATGAAGAAGCCATGTGGAGCGTGCTGAGTGTGCTTATGAAAGATGGTCAACTGGTCGGGGTGATAAATAATGTTTATGTTTGCAATAAAGATATGCATTTATTAATTGCAGCCTAAACATTACAGCATTTATGTGGAGATTGATACACCAAAGAAGAGGTTCCTGTAAAGCTCTGGAGGTTCAACTCTTAAACGTCACATCATCACCATATCTCCATTTCCTCAAATGCATAATAAGGAGTATCTGAAACCAAAAATGGAAAAGCATCTAAAAGGACTATAAATTGCTGTTAATATTGCTATCTACTCAGAGGAAACCAGTCTAGTTTGACTGTGCAGTAATGTGTTTCCATTCATACTCAGACCTATTCATATAGGAAGGAAAAAGACATTTTATCTTCTCTTATTTTTAGAAAACCAGAATAGTTAAAGAAGCACAAACTGCATCTATTTGTAAAAAAAAGGGGAAAGATGATATTATAGGTTTTAATTAGCTAATTTGAAAACAAAGACATGTTTTATGGGTTTTACTGATAGAAACTGAAGTAGATGAAACTGCGGTTGCCTGGAGGAGGTAATTTTTAATCTCAGGAAAAAATTTCTACATAAGATTCATAGAAGAAATACAGTTTGATACTCAGAATAAAAAATCTGTCAGGATCAAATAAAGTAATCTCTTTACTGGTGGGTTGAGGATGTTCTGCCCTGTTAGAGGCTCAAAGCAGATCTCAACACTGGTGATGGTCATGCAACTTTGTTCTAAGCTTTCTACACATTGTTTTTACCAAATTTCTCCTCTCTTTTGAAGCCTTGTTCTTGTCGTTTACTTCTGATTTTGCAGCCTTTAGCAGAAAAGGTACCCCAGACTTGATGGATCAGCAATACCATTGTTCAACATAGAAGTTAGCGTTGATTTTATTACTGTTTAATCATAAATAGCTCTGTAAACTGACAGAAATCCTGAAAATTATCCTGATTTCTCTCTTCTCTGCTCCACCACTCCTTGAACAGTACCTTGTGAAATGTGTTGATTTGAACTTTCCTGTGCCAGCTTGCCAAATTGTGTAATCTAACTTAGAAATGTTAATCAAAACCAAAGGTGCACCTCAGGGTTTCAGTCCTGCAACTTTAAATTGTCTTCAAGTCACTCAGCCAGAATATTCAATGTGCAAAACAAAGTGGTAGTTGCAGTAGGAACCTACAGGAAATAATGGGCTAATATTCCTGAAGAAAATTAGACTTGACTCTGCCTTTCTTGAAGTCATTTGAAGTTTTTCAATTATTTAGCAAAAACATGTTGAGGCTGTGTGTGAATAACTTGGAACAGACTTTAAGATACTGTAATGGTGCAGTATTGATAACTAGTAATCTTCCCCCCTGCCCCCAGCATTCTGATTATTTCTGTCTCTGGGTTTGATTTTTTGCTTCATTTTTAATGTACCAAGAGCATCACATTTCAGTCAGTTACAACAGTATATGCTTTGTTTCCTTCTAATGGGTTCTCGTATCTTTCCAATGCACAGTAGCTATATGATATCTCTTAATGGCTGGAGGTCATAGACATACAATACCAACGCGGACAGGCAGGACTTTGCATTAAAAATATGAATTACATAAATCCACATGAAATAGCCAAGAGAAGGGAGATGTTGTTTCTAAGCTGCATAAGAACTGTTGCCTCTACCTCGTCTTCATTCTATTAAGACTTCTATATGTTGCTTAATGCAGAGGTGGTGGAAAAAGAGGAAAAAATCAAGTAATTTCATAGTCACAGTTCACCATGTTATTCAAACTTTCATATTCTGCAAATGTAAAAATGGATTTGACTCCTTTTTTACATATGAGGTAATGTTTAATGTTCAGTGAAATTAATAAGAGCCTTCATTTTTGTTTCAACACTCATTGGATCAGATTAGTAGACATTTGACACATGACATTCAAAGTGGCATATTGTGGTTGCATGCTAGAATAATCATGAAAATTATCATACCTTCTGCCAGAAACACCAGGAGAAGCAAACAAACAAACAAGCAAGCATTTTCTAATGCACATACGGTTTTAAATGCTCCAAATTACATTTAATCAATCAAATCCTTGTCAGGATGAAAGCCTTGCAGGTTGTGGTTTTGGAGATAATGAATATGTTCAGAAAATTGCTATACTTCAAAGGCAGAGTATTTTCCTATATTCAGGGAAAATACGTAGTATGTATAAACCATGCATCCTATAATATTATCTTAGATGATAGCAATATCTCAAAATATTAAATAAATAAACTTTACAGAAGTTGAAACATTGCAATTTTATTACTGGAATTTCAGGTTGCACTCAGTGATGTTCTGTTGATATTTGCATGTGTCTTATGGAGAGCTCAAGGTCCTATAAGGAGAAGAAAGTTTTGAATCCTAAATTATCACCACTAGAAATATGTATATATTCATCTGGTATTTAAAAACATCAAAGATTTTCTTTTGCAGTGACATACGGTAATGATGTTAAGATCTTAAAGAAAGACCATGGCATTACAAGACTGAAGGCTGGTTTGATGGAAGAGCCATTGATAAAATGCCATTCTCACATAGCAAGTAATTGTTCTTAAGATAGTATGAGGCCCTAATGCTTCAGGTGTTTGCTCATGTAGGCGCAACTATAAAAAAAGTCAAATACTACAAGTTGTTTATCACTAATCTGTGAAACGTGGTAAGTGACTAGCCTGTTAATTATTGTAATTCACTGACTGCAGTCAAAAAATTTTGACAGGCTTTTAGATTTTAAAATATTTTGAGTAAATATCAACTCGATACATTAAAATCTTTTAAAATGAACAATTGTGTAGAAAAAAATACCACAGATAGCCTGCTCAGTTTGATGGACGAAGAACTGCAAAAAATGAACCTTTACAAATGTATTGGGTTTCTGTGGCAAGGTTTTGGTAGCAGGGGGAGAGGTTTACAGGGGTGGCTTCTGATGAGAAGCTGCTAGAAGCTTCCCCTATGTCTGACAGAGCCAATACCAGCCGGCTCTAAGATGGATCCACCGCCGGCCAAGGCCGAGCCCATCAGCGATAGTGGTAGTGCCTCTGGGATAACAGATTTAAGAAGGGAAAAAAGTTGTGGGGCTCTCAGTAAAGGCAGTTGGAGAGAGGAGTGAGAACATGTAAGAGAAACAACACTGCAGACACCAAGGTCAGTGAAGAAGGAGGGGGAGGA
Organism: Pandion haliaetus; assembly: GCA_013401275.1. NCBI lineage: Eukaryota > Metazoa > Chordata > Aves > Accipitriformes > Pandionidae > Pandion > Pandion haliaetus. The sequence goes on from VYZV01018113.1 coordinate 76,506, forward strand.
GGTGCTCCAGGTGCTGGAGCAGAGATTCACCAGCAGCCTGTGGTGAAGACCATGGTGAGGCAGGCTGTCCCCCTGCAGCCCATGGAGGTCCACAGTGGAGCGGATATCCACCTGCAGCCCGTGGAGACCCCACACCGGAGCAGGTGGGTGCCTGAAGGAGGCTGTGACCCTGTGGGAAAGCCCGCGCTCGAGCAGGCTCCTGGCAGGACCTGAGGATCTGCAGAGAGAGGAGCCCACGCTGGAGCAGGTTTTCTGGCAGGACTTGTGACCCCACGGGAGACCCATGTGGAGCAGTCTGTGCCTGAAGGACTGCACCCCGTGGAAGGGACCACGCTGGAGCAGATTGTAAAGAACTGCAGCCCATGAGAAGGACCCGCATTGGAGAAGTTTGTGGAGGACTGTCTCCTGTGGGAGGGACCCCACGTTGGAGCAGGGGAAGAGTGTGATGAGTCCTGCCCCTGAGGAGGGTGAAGTGGCAGAAACAACGTATGACGAACGGATCGTAACCCCCATTCCCTGTCCCCCTGCGCTGCTGAGGGGGGTAGGTAGAGAATCCGGGGATGAAGCTGTGCCCGGGAAGAAGGGAGGGGTGGAGGGAAGGCGTTTTGAGATTTGGTTTTATTTCTCATTACCCTACTCTGGTTGATTGGCAATAAGTTAAGTTAATTTTCCCCAAGTCAAGTGTGTTTTGCCCATGACAGTAATTGGTTAAGTGATCTCTCCTTGTCCTTATCTTGACCCGGGAGCCCTTTGTTGTATTTTTTTTTTTCTCTCTCCCCTGTCTGGCTGAGGAGAGGGAGTGATAGAATGGCTTTGGTGGGCATCTGGCACCCAGCCAGGGTCAACCCAGCACAACAAATAATTCTTTTTCCAGCAATATCTAAAGGTTTTTACTTTTAAGAAGTAGCCCAGAGTTGAAGAAAGCTGGCAAATGAAGATCAGTCTGGACTAGTTGTGATGATACGCAGTTTGATCTCCACTGAGATTCTCAGAGGCAAGGAATCCCTTTAGAAATAGTGAGGGAGGAAACATGAAAAGATGATTTAGAAGCAGGTTTGGCCTGAGGTAAGCGTACATGGAAAGATTAATTTGAGGGAGGGGAGAGGCTTGATTAGGTTTTATTTTGGAATTCCCAGTATTTTCCTCATTTGCTGCCAGCTGGAAATACCACAGGGAAGGGGCTGCTCTTCCACAGGGAAGCTCTTCCATCCCCACCAGAACCTATCTGAGCATCACCTCTGTAACAGCTGTCTGCGTTGTTTTCCTCTTGCACTAAGCAACGATGGCAGGGGCTTATACACGAGCACTGTGCCCAGCACCACCGCACACAGGAACTGAAAGTATAGGGTGCCTTTGCAGTAGCCCTCAGCAAAGAAGGATCCCCAGCAGCTAAAAAGTATTTGAGCTGACACTGCTAAAAAGTAATCCTATCGCTGTATTTTGTCAGTTCCTGACCTAGTTTCAAGTCTAAAACAAATGCCTGGTTTATGCTGGTAGGCAGAGGGAGGAAGTTATTCAAATGGTTTAGAACCTAAAAAAAGAACGGATCAAGCTGAATTAAAAAATCATCTGGGATTTGAGGGAAAATGATTTTTATTTAAACCTTACTTGCCCTTCAAAAGATGAAAATTCCTATTCCACTGCAGGTAAGTGGGACATTCTTCTTCATTCTCATTTATCTCAAGTACTGGAAAGAGTAGCATCACCAAGAGGTAAATATGTCTATTGAAAGAAAAATAATATAAACACTGAAAAATTGCATGAGGAAACATACAATTTAGTCCAAAAGTAATATGCAAATGTTGCTTCTGTGCAGGTCCATTGATGAAGAATTTCATCATTCATTTGTGAAGAATGACAAATTCTTCATTCTTCCTCATTTGAAGAATTTGTTGTAGTACTAAATAATTTCAGAACCTTTACAGCACATTTCTAACTTGATCTGTTTGGAGTGCTACTAAGCTTAGTCTTAATATTTAATTTTGGGGGTCATAATGCATGTTTCAGAAGACTTACAACATCCCAGTAGAGTATTTGACTCCACATCATAGACATGTACATTTGCCCAACCTTTCACTTTAGCAGTTTCTTGCGGGGACTTTCTTTGGTTCTTCTAGGTGAAAAACAGTGTCCCTAAGCACAAAATAACATGGAAAACCAAACACAGTGTGACCACTGATACTTTCAGTAATTTGAAATAAGAAGGATCAATTTTTCATCAACTTTTTAGCATCATGGATTCAACAGTACATTCTAATTTTGTTATCCCTGCACAAAATTGCCAGTGCAAACTAGCTGTTTTAACTGGATTGAGAGATCCTGCATTTTGCCAAGCTAGTTTTTTACTTTCTCCTGTGCTTTAAAACGCTCCTGGCTTTTGCCCCTTCTGGCTTTCTTTAATTTGTATACCTGAACATAGACCTGCGCAATCATATCTTCACAAATAAACACAGTTTCTCGCATCCCTGAATTTCCTGTGCAAACACTCTTCTGCTTCTCTCACCTGCTTCATTCATTTTTGCAAGTGTATGTACACTGTCCTCTCCCTATCCTCCACCCCAGACATGATAATAAGGTTCAATGAATAGCTATTCAGAAATCATAGATTTGAAATGAATGGTCCATTTTTGCAGTTATCATCTCAAAAATGGTTCTTTGCACAAGAAAGGACTCATTTCAGAGTGATCAATCAGCAGCGCCTTGTGTTGTCAAAAGCTGTATCTGTACTGTTCAGTGGAGCACAGGCCAAGAGCAATCTAAAGCATGGTGCGGTGTATAATCTACACACTGTGCATCCACATATCTTACCCCAGCGTCTGACAAGCGTGACAGTCTCCTACAGCACAGTAGGCTGCTGCGCACAAATCCAGGACCTTCCCAGAAAGAAATCACAATCTTACATGCTGCACATTTGCCACAATATGGCACTACAAAGCAATTTAATATATACGCTGTACTTTCAGGCCAAGGAATTCCACCTATATGTGTGCCCACCATGTTCAGAAGCTGAGATAACTAGGAGATACATTACTTCTATCTTGTAAGTTTTTTTCTGTGCAGTCTTGGATTTAACTTAGGTGTGTTGCTGAGCTGAAAGCATAGTGTGAATTTAATCCTAACCAAGATACACGTAGGGAGCACAGTGGTCTGCTGAGCTGTGAGGGTGTGGAGGCTGCCATCCAGTCGTTCTCGGACTGGCCAGAAGTGGAGCTGAGCTTTGGTTTCAGCCTCACCAGGGAAGAATAAGAGATGACAATCACTTTAGAAGAGGCTGTTCTTCACCGTATGACTTGGAGTCAACTATTTATCCTTTAGAGTGCAGTGAAAAAGTAACTTTTTGTTACAATGAATAAAAAAGAATGGAAGTAAAAATGACCATAACTCTGAAAAAATTGTAATGTAGACTATCTATGACATTTCTCTATTTTAACTATATCAGAAGCCTCAATGTTACTGTTACTAAGATTAGTCTGGCATTGAGGATTAAGTATCTTAAATTAATAAATTTTAATTAATTGTAATTGCTAAAAGAATTAGCAGATTTATGATTCATTCTGTACAAATTCAATTCCTAATGAGTCAGTGTGGTAATTTTGGGAAGGATACATTGTAATTTTCATGCATATCAAAAGATAGAGTCCCTTTTAACTGCATTGCTGAAACCAGTTAATTATAGAGCTATCCACAACCTTCCTGTACTCTGTGTGTGTTTATATAGAGAAAGAATATAAATGCATGAATGTATGCTTACTGTTATTTTTTACTGTTATTATTTGAAGATAACTTCCAATATACCTGGTTTACAAATAAGCAATTACATATTTTCTGGGATTGCCAGATGCTTGCCCTTAACTTCCTAAGATACATAATTCCCTTTTATTTCCCTGTAAATTCATATGTATCTGGATAAAAGCTGTTTTCTAACTGTATATACATTGTCCATATGGCTAAAAAGCTGTTAAATGTCTGGAAGATTATCCAGAGCAGCAGTGCAGTTAAGCTTTATGTTCAGTGAAGTGTCATTATTTTTTCAGGATAGTAAAAATCAAGGAATATTAAATGAAAACAGATTAAAAGGTGTTATTACAACAGCCCCTTAATTAGCCAGTTTGATTTCCTTTTTGATCTTTTCAATTAGCCAGTAAACTGTCTTTAAAGTTATGTTATTGGGGAAGTACATCATGGAAAATCAGTTGTTTGAAAGGATTTTAACAAACTCACAGCCATTTTTACAAATGTAAATGTGCTGTAACCCTTAGCCAACTAGCTAAGTAGCCATCTGCTGTATGGATGATCGCTCTGCTTATGTGTAAAGACAGCAGGTCTCTTCTGCAAGACTTTATTTATAAGGCTATATACATTGGCTTCCATTCTAATTAGATTTTGAACAGCTATAGCAATGTAGGAGGCACTTTAATAAATGCTCAACAATATCTATGCCTCTGCCAAGTTGGCTTAATATAATGAGATGTCCTTTACAGAAGTGTTCCAGGAGGCATCGTAAAGGGATTGGTTACCACTTGGTCTTATAAGGAGTTAACAAGGAGTCTGTAACAGCAGAGGTTTGTAGATGAAAATCACATGCTGAATTTTGACTTGCATTGCACTATAAAACTCACATAAAACTATTAAACTGTGGAGATACATGGCTTTCTATATTAATCATCCTTGGGCAGAACTTCTTTACTCAGATAACACCATCTCAGATTAATTGCAAGTACAGGAAATGTTTAGGACCCTAAAAAAATATTTTTGAATGTGGAACCAATAGCTGCACGACTGTTTTGACTCTTTTACTGCTCTAAAGATAAGCAGTTCTTCCCTCCAGAAATCACCGCAGCAAGAGATCCTTGCAAGGAGAGCCGTTCTGATGACTATACAGTGAAATTGTAATGATTGTTCTGTGTCAAAGCCAATAAGCCTAGAGTTCATGTTTCTATTTAGCTGGCTTTCATGCTAGAAATACTGATTCTTAATGAGGACAATTTACCCATTAACTGGACTAATTATACATTTTCAAGACCCTTTATCAAAAAGATTAGTTGTTAAAGAGACAATGTCAAGTGGCTGAAGACCTACATGTCAGTTTTGTGAGACAGAAATTTTTCCAGAATGTTTGTTATTCCACTGAAAATGATGTTTATCATTTTTCTAAATGTCATTGAAAATTTCAGTGAGATCAGCCTTGTGCTGCTGAATGTGAGGAAGAAAATGCACTTGCACATAAAAGCAGGTAACTGACCAGAGTGAAACATCCAAAACAAACAGTGTGCTGCAGTTGTTATATTTTTATATACTATTTGGTTTAGTAAGTAAAGGTGAAATTTGTTAGTGTGCTAAAGAAAGAGGGTGCCACTTCCACAGTGAGATTCATGTGAGTGAATACTTCATAATAGCTCACCACAAAGACATTATTAATGATAACAAAATCAATTTCACATAATTAAAAGTGATATTTTCCCTTTAAGTCCAGAAACAAACAAACAAAAAAGGTCAAATGAAAATATATGCAAGCCTAGTGATCAGAGGTACATAATAAATGTGACAATCAAATCTCTAATCTGAATAATACTGTTTAAGTTGAACATGTCTAGGTACTAGGTAATAGCCCTAATTTGCATTAAAATAGGTTTTAAAACTGCGTTACAGAACTACTACATGATAATTTCATGTAAATTGTCAAGCAGGGAATAAAAAGGTTTAGGAGGTTTGCTACTTATTAGGAACTAGCTAAATGGCAGCATCCTCAGCTTGCCAAGAGGGAAGCAACACCACAAACATGTGATACAGTATGATAGAGCGTAATCATAGCCAAGACAAAACGTAAGCCTCTTAAAGTAACAAATACCTGATTGGTTTAGCATTGCTGCCAAAAATAAAGGCAGCGCAGTCTTCTGGGTAATCTGGATGTGCAAGCAATGGAAAAAAGGGATGAATATAATGTCTCAACTGTTCAAAGAGGTGCCAGTTTATTAAAGTTTAAAAACCATTATATTGACTCAAATAACTTTTCCCTGCACTTTTCATTGTCTCACCTTTCGAAACTATCATTTTGTGGTAATCATCCCAATCTACTTACTTCTTTGTGTAATTATGCCTTTTCCACTGTCAGAGTTTGACAGTGTGACTCTAGAACAATCAGTCGTGTTGGAGAAACATGGAGAGGGGAGCGTGCTGAACTCTTCCTTGTGGCAGCAGATTCAGTGCAGCTTGATGGCAGCGTGCACTCTACAGTCCACAGCCTTAAACACGCACAACCTGTTCAAATGCAATCACTTCATTTTATAGCTCTATCAGTTTAATAGGCAGCTTGAGTCTGGGGAAGGAAAGAGCAGGGGAAGAGCAGTCCTTTATGCTCAAACAGCTTTCCAGGAGAGAAGTATTTCCCTAGAGATATTTTTCTTTACATTGTTTAGTTTAATTGTTTCTGTAAGACACCAACAGGCGGATTCAATTTACATAGAACATCTCTGTCTTCTCTTGTTCGCCCCCCATCTGTGTCCTCACTCTCTAACTCAGATACCTCTTCAGCTGTCCTATAAATACTATCGTGCATTGCAATGAGGCAATTGAAATTTACATCTGATATTTAACTGCTTTCTGGAAATAGGCAGAAAATTAATAGGTTAAGTGAGTGAGTATGCTTCAAAGAACAAAAGGGAAAATGTTCTGATGAGCATTTTCCAAACCCCAAATGCTGAGTGTAATTGCTTATATTATTGCAGCTGAATAGGAGCAGTTTTTTAATTGCGTAAGTGCTATTAAGTGCTTATGATTCATTTTTTCTATTTGGTGTTTTATCTCTAAACCTAGCGTAATTATCTCCACCTCTGACATGAAACTCATAAACTCCTTGGAGGGATAGATTCAAATGTGGGCAGCATGGTCTCATCTTTCAGAGACAGGAAATTGTAATAAACAGATTTCATATTTGAATCTTTAGGCTGACACTGTAAAATCAGAGATTTTGCGTGAACATTAGAAATCCTTTTGTGTATTTCATAAGGAGCAAGAACAATTGTGCTGCAAGCCTGTTTTTTAGAATTGTTCAAAACAGAATCATAGCTGAAGTCGGGTGGGAGTTGTAAGAGTTCAGACTTTCTGAAAACTGGCCCTGGGGTTTTATTCTTGGGAGGTAACAGGAAAACTCTGAGAAAATAGAGTTCCTGGTGTAATAGAAAGACAGCAATTTTTTTTTTTTTTCATAGTAGAACATGTTAATAAATTCAGCAACAACTTGTTATTATCAAAGGAAAGACAACACATGAATGATACAGTCCAAATCCTTCACCTTCCTAGGAAAAAGTTACCGCAAGTGACAGTAGATATTAAATGTTTAAATTGCAGTTTCTGTCTCTGCATTGCACTTCAGTGTGCCATTGCTTATGTTTTCAGTTTGCCCATTAATTACATGTCATAATACTCATTATACTTCATTATACACATATGGGGTTTGCATACATGCATTTAATTCAGCGTGTGCAGTCAGTTTACAAAAACTGTCCACATTAGCAGTCTTTACAGTGAAGTTAGCAATGCACAGAGAGCTGGCTGAAAACCACTGAAGAATTTGGCCCTTGATTATCAATCTAGTCTTTGCAAATGACCCTGAGACATGAAGCAAGGACTCAAGAGGGTCTGAGGAATGACAGTAAAATTGCCCGCTGAAATTTTATGATGAGTAGCTGAAATGATGCAAGTTCTAAAGGGGTGGAAAGCTATGGACTGTCTCCAGTAAAATACTTTCAATGAGAACCCCAGTGACATTTTCTTACCCGTTTAAGGTACTTAGTGACAGATTTTTTTCCAAGGCCAATTGTTTTGTTGAATACTTCAATAGTATTAAAAACTATTGAAGATTCATGGGCCTACAACATTACTACAACATAGTGTCAAAATATTTTTCATACACTGGATATTATGAGATACTTGTTAGAAACAACTGTAAACGTGAAGTTTTAAAGTACTATGCTTACTGAATATTTCCTCTTAAGATAGAAAATGTCCCCTGAGTGTTATGTGGTAAGTGGATATCTCAGAGCAGACCTTAGAATTTCAGTCATAAAACATGTTTCGAGTTTTAAAACCACACTGGACCAGTACACCAAGGAACGATTAATCTAACATGACTGACATGGGCATGAATGTGTGAACTGGTTGGTATTTTCTGTCTTCTCGTTCTTTGATTCTGTGCTTATGCTTATAAAGAGAAAAAGAAAGAATATATAAATTTGTTTTGGGAATGTCCCAAATAGAACATGAATATTACAGGGCAATTTTTAGCTAAATTGAAATTCCTGATGTATGGCAATGTCCAAGACTAGAAAATAGCCTTCTATCCATTCTGGTGATTTCAAAGACATTTTGGAGATCACTGATTATTTCTCTTGATTTATGACATTTGTGTTGCTGAGTTTTGTCATTTTGGCTTTGTATAGTTGACAATCCCATACCTTGCATGGAAATCAATATAAATTCCAAAAATTAATATATTTTCTTCTCTAACTTGCGCAGCAGTGATTGATGGGCTAAATCTGTGGGCAGATTTTTGTCTAAAGAGAAACTTTAATTCACTTAGAATCTAAACATTGTTTCTGAGGGCTCTTAGCTACCAAATGCACTTCTTGTGAGACGTGCTGTCCTTGATGTGCTTACAGTCCTTGGCAAACATCCTGGGTAGGTTCCGGGAATATGTGATTTCACTTCACAAAGTCAAATATGCATATAAAGAGTATTAATGACTAGACATTTGGGAACATTTTGAAAAATATAGTGGTTTCAGCTTATTCTCAGTTCTGAGGTGATGTTAAAAATGCCAATTTGGACCCATGAATGGATTATATAAAAAGAAAAAACCATACCATGATAATAGCAAATGTGATACTTCTCAGCTATTGGCTTTTATGAGTCAATACTGAGAAAACAGGTAATGATCTGTATCTCCAAGGTGCAGAATCACTGAGATTTGTCCACAAGAAAAGGAACTCATTTACATACTTATCTGCAAAATGTCAAAATAACAGTATCTAACTACACAGTGATCTGTGCATTTAACTGACAGATTTGCACATTTAAGTAATGAGTATTTTTGGTTTTGCTTCCTGATCTTTGTCTTTAGTTTGACAATAAGTATATCTGAACTGAAACATTTCAATTATAATGATGACACCTCACAATTTCCTTACTTTGACCTAGAATATCATTCAGCAAAAGACTTCATAGGTGATTCTGCCAGCCATGCTGAACATAGTTGCTGCTCAGTAATACACGCTTCCACTGCTTAAGTAGGAAATGAATGTGAAAAAGTTCTCATAAAACCAATCTGTGAATGAAGCTCTCAGCCTTGCATTTTCTCTTGAGTTTCATGTCCTTTTTTTTCCTGTTACAAATCATTTTTCTTGCCAATAACATCAACTGTAAGCATCTTACAGCAGCTTGATAATGGAATGGTTGCCCCACTTTCTGTAAAGATGGATCTAGTTAAAAGGAAACTTAAATTTGCAGAAATGGTAGGCTTGACCCTCACCTTGGTCTCATACAGATCATTAACATAGAGTTTGATTTAGTGACACCAATAATCTTTCTACTGCCCTTCCAGTGTGGAGGGAATTAAGTTCCCAAATCAGCAATTTCTTTTGGACAGCATACCAAGCTTTTCTCACCTATGTAACATTTTATATCATCTCTTTGAGATCATCTGTTAATGGAAAGTGGCTGGCACAGTGGTGCATCAGATGTAGCAAGACTTAATAGCTATTACTTTACATCTTTTTTAAAAAGATTTTTACATTTTGGCACAGCAGTCAGGTGACTTTTGAGTGAAGATGTGATGGGTTGGTGGAAGTTCTACCTGATGTAGCAGATACAATCTACAGTTTTCTCTAATAAAGTAGATCAATCACTGTGGCTTAAACAGAAATATAAAAAAGCTGTGGGGTTTCATTTTCCTTTTTATATAAGTATTTCATTTTGGATAATGTATAGCCTTGCATTACCACTGTTACACAAATAAATGATAAGTCACAAGTAATAAGCTTCAATTATTTAAGCTCTAGTAAAACCCATACCAGAGTACTTCCAGATGACTCTTATGAAATTCTCTCCGTAGTTGCTCATCTGTTACTGATAAGGGAGGCACAAAATAAATCATAGAAATATGATTTGGGTAAAATTTTCTAATACACCTAAATGGCAGAAGATCCGATTTTTAGGGCATTGAGCTATGCAACTATGTGGTCACCATTGACTAGAATGTAAATGCAGATTCAAGAAGGACTTGGCACTTGATCTTCTTACAAGCATTTAAAAATTCTGTGATCTTCTCTGCAGTTTCTAAACGCCTAAATACTTTTGTAAGTCTTGGATTGTAGAAGTCAAAGTGTAAAGAGACTTAAAGCTCTGCAGAAGTATTGAAGAGTATAGAGTTTTATTCAAGAAGAATTGAGGGGCCAAGTTTATGATTAAACCATTTCAGATGCCTAAAACCCCAAAAATGTTAGGGCCAGGATTTCCCCAGGTTCCTAAAGGTCTCTTCTTCTGCATGCACAGAAGATCTTAATCTTATACTGAGCAGTTTAGGCCTTATCTTTTTCTTAAAATGCCTTATTTCTTTATCTGCATGATCTCAAAGAACCTAAAACATAAATCCATTAATTCCTTTGGATTTATTTCCCCTGTCTGTCTACAGTTTCCTTTCATAGTAAAGCTATCACAGATCCTGATTACAAGAGTATGTTTTATTTATTTATAAGCTTTCAGAAGCTGCTTATCATTATTTTTCTCATCACCTTTTGGCATTAATGAATACTGCTTTAATATACTTTGGAAAGGGAGTAGAAAAATATTCTCCCAATTCTGAAGAAGAAATGAGCTACTAAGAGGTGGAGGGATTTGTTCTAGTCACACAGCCAGGCACCACATCAACAAGATTATGAGCCAGATGTTTACATGGTCCTCACCATTGCAGCACCTGAGCACCTATTCATCTTTAGTGCACTAAAAAGTACTTAGAGGTTTATTATCTTGAAAATTTCCAGAAACCCTACAGAAAGGAAATAGCTGGAGCAGGGATTTAAACCTAAGTCTCCTAAGCCTTGAGCTAAAGCTCAAACTGCTGAACAACCTTCTTCCTCTTACTAGGAAAACTCCTGCTATTCCATATCATACACTATTGGGCCATGTCTGGACTGAGCTTGTTTCTTTCCTCTACTGGCATGCTGCACAGATACCCATGCACAGACTGTTAGTTAAACTGATTTACTGGGATCATCTACAAAGTTTAATACTCACATAGTTCCCTATGTGCTATTAACACAGGTTGGTCATTCACTGTCTAGATGGTCATGGGGGTTTCCATCACAGACATCTTTGTGACAGCTTCTTCACCTGGGTCAGGTGAGACTCCCTGAACTGTTGTCTAGTGAATTATTGTAATTCAGCTACCCATGGTCCTACATGACCACTGTGTGGTCTGCTGACTGTCTCAAGCTACGTACAAAACATATCTTATGAAAACATGTTACGGTGTGAAAATATATCTTAAGCAACTACAAAAAGTGCCCTATGCAGTAATAAATACATCTGAGCAGGATATAGAGCAGGAACCAGAGTTCTCCATCAGGGAGTTCCTGTCAGCTGATGATGATGTTTATGTGACGCTAGGACTGCCTTGCAGGGGTCCTTCATCTATCCATCAGGAATCTCACCTGGGCAGAAATGGGCAGAGGAGCAATCGTTACTGCCCTGCTGATGACTGAGTGTGTGCATAGGTGCAGCCCTTACACCCAGCTGCATTATTGTTACAACTAAAGCATACATTTAAATCCATGGGTTTCACCACAGGCTACACCAGCATATGTTTTCTACCTTTTTATCCTTTAAAATTATCCACATTCATATACCTGGTTTTGGAGGGCTTCCTGCCAGATAGCCATTTTCTTACTCAAGGCTCAGCCCGTCCTTTCTGGGAAGCAGTATTTCTGCAGAGCTCAGCTTTTCAGTGGCACCCTGGAGACCAGTAGCACCTGTTCTTTTGGCAAAAGGGATATGGGGAAAGAACAAGCAGAAAGAAAGCATTGTTTTCTACCAAGTTTCCCCTCATGTTGTTGTTTCCAGATGAGACAAATGAACAGCAAAGATCCTTGAATAACTGAGTGACTTGCATGTGCTTTTGCATATGTTTCAATGTATATTCCTGGAGAGAGGAATCAAGTTTTGTGCCAGCCTTTTGCAACACAACCTTTTGTTGTTCTTGTTTTTGTGTTCAGCATATTTTGTTTTTAAAAAAAGGGCTGAATTGAACGCATTATGCCTCAGACCTCAGAAATTGCTCTGTTTTCCTGACCAGAAACCAAGAACTTCAGAACTGGGCCTAATGGTTCTGTAATTATAATGTCATGTTGCCACTGTGTTCTTTAAAATGTCAGCATGAGGAGAAGAAAAGCTACGGGGTATTATTTTCTCATTATTGTGGTGCTCCTTTGAATACTGTAAAAAACATCAAAAACATATTAGAAACAAAGGCAGACCAAGTAAATGAGATCATGCTGAGGTCTTTGTTGCTCTGGCTAGATTGTTTTTGATGTCCGAATGAGCTCAGTAACTGGCTTTATCTCTATCTGGGACCGCAATGCAGCCTGCAGCCTGCAGCATCAACATGCCTGGCCAGACAGCCAATAATCGTGGCTGAGGTTTTGACCTTTTCAGTTTTCTTCACAGCTAATAAGCAGTTAAGTGAGAACTTTTTTTTTCTTTCCGGAAGACACTTCTCATACAAAGCAAAATACTACAAGCGTTATGTTTATGCAAAAATCAACTAAAGTTTCATTTGACTTTTCTTCTTAAGAAATCTTATTACGGAAAGCACCTGAGTGTGTGAAGAAGCACTTCTTTGTTCAGCTGCTTTTCACAAATCACAGGCACAGTTGCCTCACTGTTCTGCATTACAGAGTGGCCTTTTCAAACAAAATGTGTAGATTTCCAAAAGCATTTTAGGAAATTTTCAGTGTAGAAATGAGGTGTTCAGTGGTGTTATCTCCACTGAGAAGTATCTGAATTTAATCACAAGAATTAATAGATAGTACTTTTAAGACCAACTGATGTGCAAACTGGTTAAACTGTTTCCTCTGGTTGCTGCATTCCTGGTGAACAGTTGTCACTTATTTACTATGGCTTTCAAGGATATCATCTGTCAGTAATTTGGTCTCTCTGTTGGCTTTTAGGTAGGAGAACATTTGTCTTCGATTCTTAAGGATCCTGCTTTGAGCAGGATTTGCAAATAATTCCCAGTAATATTGAGTCTCCAGGGTTCTTTCTTTACTAACTGATAAAATCCACTTCAGTGTCTTGTAAAGTATGCGTATAGACATAATAGTCTGGCCAAAGCTAACATTTTTCACTGAATGTTGTATGATGCCTCAAGTACTGTAGGCCTAGAGGTAACGAGTAAAAGCTGGTATGCCTGATTTCAACATGGGAACTGAGAAAATACATTCAAAATCTTTAAGAAAGGAGATTTGTCCAGTTGCATAAGGGAACACTTCTCACGTGTTTAATTCTCAGCTAACAACTTGCAAGTTTACAATGACGTTATGATTAAAAGTGCCTATCAAATGCTTTATTGAAAATCTCAAGTGTCATAACTAAAATCCAAGTATCCTTTACAACGTTATTAGCAATAAATACTACAGAAGACAGCAAAACAAAGCTATAGAATTGCATTCTACTGTCTGCAACTGGACCTGCATGTGAGAATGATACATAAAAAATAAGAGATTTGCTTTGAAGCTTTTTATTGTCTGTGATTGATTGTTTATAAGATGGGTGAGATTTCTTAGGCCTTTCTTTAATTGACCGGAATGCTTCATTGAATAAAAAAAGCAACTAAAATACATAAACCAATCTTCTGCCAACACCATGTATTTTCAAATATTTGTAGATTTTTGTAAATGCTTGTCTTTCCCAAATTTAAAATTTTAATTTATTTCAAACAATTGTTCCTTGATAATGCAGAGATTTTTTTTTTCACTGCTTCTGTTGCTTACTGATGAATTGTAGATGTGCATGGGACCTAGATGTGTTGAAACATTATTGTTCAACATGGAAAAACTCTGGCTTTGAATAGAATGGCTGACTTGAGTTGATGGCTGAGTGTTTGAAAAGAATGGGAAATTGTGGAACCTTTCTTGCATCCAGACTTGTGGCTTTGAGTGACTGCAGAGACTGGGATATTCACTTTGGAGTAGCAGTTAAGGTACAAAGCTGAAAGAGGAACGAACTTGCTCTTTTTCTCTGTGTTCATCATTTGAGCTCATTTCTTGTCTCTTACTCTAATGCAAACCTGAAGCAAAAGTTGTCTGCTAGTGTGACAGAACTGGGTTCAGGAGTTCAGTGTCCATTATTAATGCAGGCACTTTACATTCTTTTTCCTTCATTTTGACCAGAAGACCTATGGCAGTTTTCATCCAAAATTGCTTTTCTCCTTCCTAAAAATTGTAAGTAGGGTGAAAGAGGAGAAGTGGAGGGAAAAAGAGAGGGAAGGGCCTACTTCTGTGTTCTTTTTAACAACTGTTTTTCCTTCTAATAGTGATTAAAGAGATTGCGGTCAGAAGTATCAATAAAACTTTCATAGAGGATACCTTTTTTTTTTTTTTTGCTTCTCTCTCACGTTTT
>VYZV01018113.1:91320-112196 GCA_013401275.1 Pandion haliaetus
GGTTGGCTCCTCTGGGTGAAGATAATGGTGCCAGAAATTGATGGAAGGGGAATCCAGAGCCTTTCCATCACATTCCAGAATTGTTTTGCAGTTACTGTGTTCAGATACTCTTTTGTTACCCCTGGGGATATTTGCCTGTACTTAGAAACTTGGGATACAGGTTGAGCTTAAATCACAAATGCACCATGCATGACCCTTTCCACAGGGCTTCATTTGTGCAAACAGATATTTGATGAAAATGTTGTTTGCACACATGTGCAGTGCAGGATGGTTTGCAGTTGCACACAGTGTTTATCATGGATATCACAGTGTCTCTTTGTATGAAATACATATGTTTGCAAGGTAAGGAGCGTTTCTGGTAAAAACAACTTGCCTATTCTGAATTTGTGGATTAAGAAGAATGGGTACATGTAAAAGGCATTTATCTGTCATTGGGCTGGGGTGAAGTATAGTGATTATAAAATAGATAACTATTATATAATATACATTTTCTATAGTGTGCCTGGGTATAGAAATATTTTATACGATGATTGTATTGCATATTTTGGTTATACAGTGAGGATATACTTGGGGACACAAGTACTAGCACTGCTAAGAGATTATCCCTTTAACAATCCAGCCACATTACTGTAGGAGCTGGCTGTGTGACAATGGACAAGCTTTTGAATTAGCTGATGTTGCAAGTCATTTTATGGACAGAATAAAGCACCATAACAGTGTACTGTATTGTTATCATTAAAGAACAAATAGAAATTATTTTGTTTAGGTCTGCCAGAGGAATTCTTTTCTTGCCAGGACAGTCAGTACAAAGGTGGTTCTGAGCACTTAAAACTGTGTTGCCATAAAGGCAGGCTGCTGTTTTCAGTAGCTGGTTTCACAGCTATCCCAGAATGATTAAGATTTTTCTTCCCTGGTTTGTGCCTCCACTTTTGATCAGGCCTTTTCTTCTAAGAAGGGACCTCAGTGACTATTTGCTGAATGAGCCTCAGCAATGAGGCACCTGTGTTTGCTGCACACTGAGAACTCAGCTGTGCTGTGTGCTAATTCCAGCTACATCTTAGATCCAGCTCTACACCTACTTTCAGGCACCATAGAGTGTGTATCTCCTCTGTGGCCATGTTACCCAGCATTCCCATTTCTCCTGCAAAGGGGTAACATGAATGTTTTTGTCTTGAGCAAATGATGCCACAGATAAATGTAACCGTGTTTGCAGATTATAGCTATATTTCAAAGTTTGGTGAAATCCTGTGTTGTTCTTCTCTCCATCCAAGCAGATCATGTAATATCTATGATGAGAAAAAATCATTTGCACCTCTTAAAGATTCCCTCCCCAGTATATTTTTTGAAAGATGATGTGATTAAAGTTTCAGTTGCTTTTTATGGTTTAATACCAAGATAAGGAGACAGCTTTTTCGCTTCCTTTTTCTCCCACAACTCCTCTCACTCATCTGATCTTTCTCTGCAGTGCAGAATGCCAGTTGTTTTAACCTTTTGTAGTAAGACACTTCCGATAACAGTGCTAAAGACACAAGAAATGTTTTCTTTGGAAATGTAATTTTCTTTTTGAACAAAAATCAACACTACAGACAATATGTTTTCTGGCTGGCTGCAGCAATTAAACGGAAACTCCTGAGTACTAATTCATTGGAATCAGTTTGGAGTGTGTTATCTGATTTATTTTTAATTGAGTGACCAGACTTAATTTCTTTGCACAGATAAAGTTACTAATGTTTCCTGTTAATTTTCTTTGGTTTGAAGAGGAACATTTTTAGCGCTGGTGGGTTTTATTGTGGGGTTTTTTTTCTTATTAATTACACCATTGAGGTTCAGGCAGTGCTGGAGGCTAGGAGGTAAAAAAGCCTCTTTTCCTCTTTGCAGCATTCCAGGCCAGGCAGCTGTGCCCTGAGTTTAATTCTGTTCGCTTGCCAATGGCTGCTAACGGGAACGGGAGGAATCACTTTCTGCCTCCTTTGGCTCTGTCTTTATCAGCACTGATGCTTTGGGGGCAGTAATAAAGAAGCGCTATCTTAATGACATCAGGAATGACCTTAATGGACTGGGAGATTGTTAGGAGTAACTTGCTGTTTGTGATTAGTTTTGGAGTAAGGGCAGAGGATCTCATGTGCGCAGCACAAAATAAGCCAGAGAACTAGTGGCTACCTAGAGGAGGGAGCAGGAGGAAGGGAAGAGTTGAAAAGATTTGGTAGAGCCTTAGGGAAAACAGCTATCTTGAATGAAACAAAATGAGTTAATTTTCTTGAAACTTCAGGCTCTTTTGTAGGCACTATGTATGCAAGCTTGAGAATGAAGACAAACATTACAGGAGACCTTGACTGATTCCACTAGTACCAATTGATTCTGCTAGTGTAATTTTGGTTTTTTATAGTAAAGAGATATTTTTTTTTTCCTTTCACCTGATAATTGCTTTGCTTGGGTTCTCAAGTTCCTTTATGGCATCTTTTACTCAGTACACATACAGTAATTATGAGTTTTTCTAACTAAACCTCTTCTAACTATGTAGATCTTGTGCTGATAGCTGAAGGTGAATTCCTTAGGTCATATGAATATGTCAGAATAGTATTCAGTCTAGCAGTAGATCCAGCCCTCCCTGAGTTGATATGTCCACCTTTTTCTTATAATTGAAGAGCTTTGGGTTGTCATCACTTCAATTATCCCTCAGCTTACAAACAGGCATAGGCCTAATTATTTTGCACCCGGCATGTGATTATTAGAACTCCTAACGTGATGAGATTAAAAAATTAGGAAAAAAAAAACAAAACAAAAAAGTAATGCCTAAGCCTCTTTATTCTTTCCCTATCTGAGCTGCTTTAGAGGTATTGTGCTGTCAGAAAGTAGAAAATAGATCAAGGGGAGGAAGAACAGCGTTTCAGAATCTGTAGTTTCCCTTTTTTTAAAAATAAATAATTACAGACAAATAAAAATGTGTCCTGCAGTATAAACTTGGGTGGCTTAGGCATTTTAAAGTGTAGACATTTATTGGTTTGTTGCCAGTTTAAATCTGGCCCAGTGTGGCAGAAACTGAAGATAAGCTTTGGGCTGGCTTGTATGAAACAAATTAGTGCTGTCAGCTTTGTTCTTATTGCTGAATTGCTTTTAATCAAAAGCCACGATCATGACAAGTGCTCTTGTTCATCAGAACATCTGAGAGGGCCACTGTCAATTGCGAATTGAGTATGAACTATGTTCTCCCTCTTGGAAAAAGCCTCTTGGCCACAACTGGTGAGACAAATGAGTGGGTCATTGTGAGGGGACGGCTGCATAAGCTCTTGCTGTCTGTGGGTAAGGAAAAGACATAAATCTCCAAAGATCCCCGTCTGGCACCTGGCCTAGTCATTCCAACCACTTGATATTAAGAAGAACTCTTGTGTGTTTTTAGAAATCAAATATCTTATCTTTATCAATGCTACCACTCCAGTGAAAAGCATCGTAGCCTGTCTATATTGTTCACTGCAGTAGTTACAGTGGCCTAAGAGAGGGAGTGAAGAATATACATGATGATCAAACTTATTACTAGCTGTGAAAAATCCTGGAAAATTTCACTGTTGACCTACTTGTCTGTGAATTTGGATACATTTATTTAGGGTAACAATGTGCTTTAGAAGTGTGCACTTTGGGAGAGCTGTCACGTGGCCTCATATCTTTTCAGTCTATCACGGAGGTACACAGTTTTACTTATTTTAATATATAGCCCTGTAACTGCTTATTCCATAACCTGTGTCCCTTTGCATATCACCTTGAAATGTGGCCAACAGACTTGCGTGTAATCTAGAGAAGAGGTTACAACCTAAATTAATCCTCAGTTAAAGCATGGTAGTTGTTATATCATCTTGCACACTGCTGTTAGGAGCTTCCCCAGCTGCACTGAGATGACAACTCAAACACTTAGGGAATAGGTGAGGAAGGAAAGCTGTTACAGTGCAATAAGTGACTTAGCATCACAGATTCTGAGACTAAAAATGGTCTACTATATTTAATCTTGCCTCTCGCCCTCTGAAAGTGTAGATTGCATAGGATCTGACTCATTTACTTGCCTCTATTTTTCCTTTTGTCAAAGCTGGGTTTTCAGACATGACAAGCATGAGCCATAACCCCCAATGTTGTAAGTAGGTCTAGAACATACTCCATCTCTCTGAAAACAAGACTGTACTTTCTAAATATAGCATGTAAGTCTACAATAAACTTTCATCAGTAAAAAAATATTGATCTGAAGAGCAAAGTGGTTTTTGCTAGATCATCTCCTTATAACACTGACTGTTTTGAAGCTAGCTTTTATTTCATATTGAAT
This sequence comes from Pandion haliaetus, assembly GCA_013401275.1. Lineage (NCBI taxonomy): Eukaryota > Metazoa > Chordata > Aves > Accipitriformes > Pandionidae > Pandion > Pandion haliaetus. The sequence continues at coordinate 95,627 of VYZV01018113.1, forward strand.
CTGGTTTAAACAGAAAGGAATTCATTATTATCTGGTAGCGTTATAGTTGGTTTCATCTAAACCTGAAGAACCATAATTTGTCTTTGACATCAAATAATCCACAGTTCAGAATTAAAAACCTTAATCATTTGGGGAGGGGAGTGTCCCTACAACCTTACATTATTTACTTATGAAGCAATAGTAGTTACATTTGTAAGAAAATGGAAATATTTTTTGCACATGGACGGTATCCTTCAGATTCATTGGATGAAATTCCAGTCACAGGAAATTTTGCTAGGATTTTCAGTGGGGCCAGGACTTGTTAATGCTTAATGAAAGCCAAATTGGTTTTGCTCTGAGGCAAGTGTATGAAGGCAACAATCATGTACAAGAGAAATTAAATGATGACCAAATTATTCAGCTCCTTCCTTACCTTGGCCAAGATTTATCAAACTTTAATAGTTCCCTAGAGCCCAAAACCTTGTTCTTGTAAGTGTTCGCAGTTTGCACTCTTGAGCCTGAGATGCAGTCCCTCATACTAAGCAGCAGTAGACATCAGGGCTTTTTCAGGATTACTCCATGGAGTAAAAGAACACAGCATGAACAAGATGCTTTGAGGAGAATGGAACTAACAAAGCCTGGTTTTACTTTGTGGGTGTGATTCATAAGTAAGTAAATTTAGTGTAGTAAGGGGCTTGGGCATGTATCAAATCTTTCTTCTGTTTTGGGATCCTTAATGGCCAGTGAGCTTGAAGGTAGGCTGTTGTTCTTACCCCGGCAGGGCATTGACCATCCATCTTCACGCAGCTCCCTATGGTATTTAAACTTGTGTAACTTGATTTATCCTTGAGACCTTTCATGTTCTGTCCTACTGAGCTGAAATTGGTCTGTGAGTTAGAAACACACACATGCAAGCGCAGAGAGGCATTCACATGCACAGACACACGATGAACGTGATCACCTAAGCCTGCTGAAGCTGGAAACAAGGGTAACAAAATAAGACAGTATAGGCAAAGAAAAGATTATAGCTGAGAAGTTCTGGGCTTAACTGCAATCCTTGTCTTATTTTTGGTATTGGCAGGAGAGAGCCTAAATGTGCTTCAGTCTGCCTCGTCACTGTATTACCGTGAATTTACACACTCTCTTTGTGTCTGCCTTGGGCAGGACTGACCACCTAACACAATGACATCTCCCCTCTGATCCGCACTGTGATTGTACCTCACTTGACAAAGGCTTACATGGATTTTCTTTTTCCAGTGAAATTGCTCTCTGAACAGCGTGCTCCCCAGCATGTGTATGGATTGCTGGATTTTGTCTTCAGTGCTCTCTTATTACTGACATTGTCATTACTTTCATTTTAATTTTTATTTGGGAAAGTGCCACACAAGATGGTCTCAGGAACTGCCCTGAAAGTTAGTGGGAAAAACACTTCTCCTCGGTAACACTAAAGAGGAGAACACACACATCCAGTTCTGTGTGGCTTAACATCAAAGACCTGGTAAATCTTCAAAAGCCTTTTCCACCTTCTTTAGCCCTAGGGACACTTCCTGGGCTGCTTGTGAGCTTTGGCAGAAGTTGTTAGCATTGCCCTGAATGGTCTTCCTCATACTTGCCAAATTCTTTGGAGTTTAGTAATATAATATCACTGTTGGCTATATGTAAAATTTCTTGCCGTCCTCTCAGGGCTAAAGTTACAGGAAGCAAGGACTATAGCACTGCTTAAACACAGTAACTCCTGCTGTTTTCAGGGTGGTTGTTTCTGAACGTTGTGAGTTTGTGTATTTTTTTTTGCCTTAGATCTGCTTAGCTCTGGGAAAAAATAAAACAGTTTAAACTTAATTCACAACAGCTATAATTCCATAATCTCTTGATATCCAATTTAAGATGGTATTCTGCTGTAGGTACAGAAGGGGTTCCAGGGGTCAGATGTAATAGCAACTGTGACTGAAACCAGTAAGAGGAGGATGAAGGATTTGCTCACTGATAAGTCACTTTCCTTCAAAATGAAATTATCCAAACCCTTTATCTGTTGGAACAAGGAATGGATTTCATAGATGAGAGATTAATAAATGTTGTGTTATATTGCTAACAGTTTTGTGTCTCGGTATTTTTGCTACAAGTTTATTCAAATCTGCTTGTGGATCACTACTTAGAATTCAGTGATGGTGTGTAAGATTTAGTAAGTAAACTGATGCAAGTGACATTGTAACTTACCAGTTGTCCTGCAATTTTCATCTGTTTTTCACCATTTCTTACCACTTAATGAATACCTAAAATAACACCTATTAACTGTTTCCATTCCTGTGAAAGAGTGTATGAAGAGATTAAGGTTTATATTTTGTCCAGAATTTTCCCCCAACCTGATAATAACCAGATGAACAGATAGGCATTGACAGAAATGCCAATTTCAGTGATTTGAAGATACTTTCATGTGGTTTGATCCCGTCCCCCCCCCGCATTGTTGCATTTATTACAGCCTTCACCACTGCATTGTACTTTGTGTAGTCACCGCAGTAGACATGCAACTGGTAACCCACTCTGTGCACTCCCTCAGAAGGATGTAGTGTGTGAGTAAAACAACTGTGAGCTGAGCTGTGGGATCTGAGGGGTGGGAGACATGAAGAAATAAGTGGTGTTTTGGGCACTGGGAGATGAGTTTAGATCACAAATCAATGATCACTTTATGATACCACTGGGGTAGTTTTAACTATTAGTGAGAATTGCTTAAGTTGGGCAGAGGAGAATGTTCCCTTTTCTTACTCCATAAGTCATTAATACCACATGTGGATCATTCCTTCAGAAGAGTTGACCTTCTCTGACTTTGTTTTTACATTGTTTAATTTTATGGGCCACACATATGCCTTCTATAGTAGTATATTTACCTGTGCTGTCCACTGTTCCCCTTTATTTAGTTCACTATTTGCATTCATCTGCATACTGACCCAGAACTGCTCAAATCATTGGTCTAAATCTATGTGAGTTTTCTGCAGAGCAAGACTTCAGTCCTGAGCAGAGATCAGAAACAAAGTGTATGCATGACTAAGCAATATTTTCAGACTACCTGAGTTCCACTGCAGTTATCAACTGAACTTGAATTAATTGAGGTGTAGGAACCTGCTTGGCAGGTGTTTTGAAGTTATCCTAAAAGAAAAGAAAAAAAAATAAATCTAACATCAGGCGGTCTCCTATGCATCAGAAAGAGGAGATGAAAGGAAGCAAGGCGAGTGAACACATCTCTGCTTCAATGAGCAGTGCTAAAATAGGGTGATGACAATGACATGACCTATAGCTCTTTAGTAATGAGAACATCCTTCATGTGCAGTGTGTGTTTCACTGTGCTGGGCTGAAGTCAAGCATTGCCTCAGTAGGCTTTTAATGCCCTGGCTATTGTACAGAATAGAGAGGCTGGGTAATGTGCAGAGTGCTAGATTCCTGAAGTGACTAGGCTTCAGTTAAGTACCACAGGATGATAAAACATGGGATTACTGAAGAGAGCTGATGAGAATTTTGTTTTTACATTCCTGCCTAATTTGCTTTGCTGATGTTTGGTCTACAAGAATTTTCACATATAGGCTAGACGTTCCGTTCAAGAAATTTTGGGGTGTTGAAACAAGTCTTATTTATCAAAACTTCTGGCAGCTCTTTTCTGTTTGAAGGGAGCTCACATCACGTTATGCCTGCTGGTGAGCTGCAATAGGAAAGCTCTCATCTGTGGAGTGTTAGGCATCTGTGCTGAAGCAGGGATGGAGAAGCCCAGTGCACTTTTATTTTTTAATTGGTAGGAGAGTTACTGAAGTCCTGTTCAGACTTGAAGTCGGTCACAAAAAACTCCTTGTGCTGCTTCCCCTTGTTGCTTCAGTGTGCAGCAAGGACATAGGCACCATTTTTACAAAGTGACCAGAGTTTAGGAGAAGACATGCCAGACTTAATCATCCTACTGCAGTGTCACCATGGTGATTTTCATTTACAACCAAATAAATGTTAGGCTAATTTTTTCATGGTTCATTTTTTTTGCTTGCTTACCTGTATGGAAATTTCACAGTGCCACAAAACAAAGCCTTGGGCTACACATTAATGTAAACTTAACATTCATGAGAATGCTTCCAGGCACTGAAGCCAAGTGGGGGGGAGTAGTTCAGGTCTAGTAAACTGCTTAGCCTGCAATACCGAGTGGCTTCGTGCAAACTCCCTGCTGTGATGGGCCCCTGGAACAAGTCTAACTGCCAGTCAGGGCTCAGGACCTCTCCAAGGAAGAGCTAGTTAGAGCTGGCTAAATTTGTGCTGGGGAATATCATCCGCAGTTTGCTAACAGAGAGGCTCACATGCCAGTGCAGCCCAGGGTGTACAGAGGGGAAGCTGAGAAACATCTGAACTTGTTGACTGACTACCTGCTCGGTTTGCTGTATTTGGCATTGTGAGACACCCGTGAATATCTTACTCTGGGTGTCATATGTGAACCTGAATGGACAAATCCGATTCTTAAATTTGGAATATGCACACTTCATTCATGGCGAATGGTCAGAGTTCAAATAGTACAGCTACAGACCTTTTAGGCAATTGGATTTATTTTTAAAAATTTTGTTCCTTTGCATCATACTGTTGTCGGCTTGCTACTTGCCTGTATTTGTTGTCGCTGTTGTTGTTGCTAGTTTTATCCAGTGGTGCAGTTTGTACCTGATATTTGGGAGAACTGAACTATGTGAGTCTATAAGTTTTAAAATGAAAACCAGCCTTTCCAATAAAAAAGGGGAGAAGACAGACAAGAAATAACAGGCCTGCAGAGAAAGGCCTAAGGTCCTTCAAGGCTATCTGCAGTAAGTACAACTTGCTCCATAGCACTTACAAAACACAGCTGTTAAAATAAATCATCCCTTGGGTTTTTCTTTTGTCCATTATACAGCATCCAGTCTCCCATTTTGTCTCTTTTCTGTACTTAACTTATGGCTTTCATGGCTTGTTACAGTTTTTCTCCATTTATACAGACATTGCCAAGTATGTCTATAGAGACAGTAATTGCATTTTTAATTCATTTTAGTAATGCCACTTTTTTTTGGAAACCCTTGTGCAGATACCACACACTGGCTTTTCTCTGAACAGTGGGCCTATTTGTTTTATCCGTGCATTATGTGGAAGAATATGACACAGCACATGATGGGTTTAGATGTTAAGAGTCAGAGATGTCTATAAATAAAAAGCCCTTGCAAGTAATGTTGAAGATCATTGCTTATCCTGCCAAGTAAAAGGCCACACTTTGATGAACACTATTTACAGGACAATAAGATCAGGAGGCAGGTCTTTATTAAAGCCTCAGCTAACAGCTCTTCAGGCTTTTTTCAGACCCTCAACCTTTCTCAGTAAGTTTTGATGTAGGTTACAACAGGTTTCACATGAAAAGGATTTTTGACCTTTCCATGCATTAGGTAGTAACTACATAATATTTTATCAGTTAACTTGAACTATTAATGCAAGTCAATTCAAACACTGTAGCTCCCTGCTAACATTTTATAAGCAGTTTCTTCCCCTGTGTGTCTACATTATATTAAAAAAAATTGACTCACCTACAAAAACCAGCCCTAAGCCTGCTCAGTACCTCACAAACACAACAGAGGTAGATTTTAAGAGTGTTGCTTTAAGCAAGGTATTTCTTTAACTGAAGCTGTGTGTTGTGCAGATGTCTAATAAGTCTCTGGACATCAGAGAAGAGTGTTTCTGCATGTGTTCCTGATACATAGGGAGAAAGACCTGGAATAAGTTTATTCTATTTATTCTGTACTATTAGTACAAGAAACTAATTGCAGAAAAATAATAGGAAGCATCAGTCTTCGCTTTCGTCCTAAAGGCGAGATGTGAGTAGGGGTACTGCTGCCTAGAAGAGAAAGGTTGATAGTTATTTATTCATTTTATGAATCTACCTAGAGGTGGAACAAAAGTATTCATTTAACTACCTGCTCAACCACTAGCACACCACTTTCTGAAACAGATCCAAAAAATGTTCTTTCTAACAAGCACCATTAGAGAGCTATTCCAGCTCGAGTGAGTCGCTGTAGCAGACACACAAATACATTTTGTGTGCTATTTTCTAAAGCGCCATCCTGCAAATGTTAACTGGGATATGGTGCAATTCTCAGCAACTTGTAGAAGTGCAATTACTAGAAACATCGAGACATGGAAACATGAATGAAAGGCGTAAGAATGGATAATGCATGATTCCAGGATTGTTTAAAAAATGTAAAGCTGTGTTTAGCTTGGACATAGGTCTTGTAATAAGTAAGGGGCAGTAGCAGGGCTTATGGTGGAGGAAATGCTATTATTGGTTCTAGCTAGCAATTTTTGTCTGTGCTATGTTGTAGTGTTTTTAAGGATATACTTCCAAACCCATTTCACGGAGTGCTATATATTTAACTGCCAGACATACATGTCAAGAAAGGAGTGAAATGTAGGCAAAATCTCAAACGAAGAATTAAATAAAGAACCCAGGAAACCTTTGGCTCCTTAGATTCAGTCTTGGATTCATCTGCATCAATCTTGGGTGTCTGTTGGTGAAAGCCAGCATAGTGTGCAGATAGGATTTTCTGTGTCCCCTGATGAAATTCTCTCTCTCGCTTAGGCCTCTTGTGGTCTCTCTGTGACATGCAGAGAAACACAACAAAACTGGGAGGTCCTCAGTGCTGAGCTGGCAACTGGAGGGAGCTGAAATGGAATTTGTGGCAAGATCCTATCACTTTCTAATTCCATTTAGGCCAGGACTATTGATGCAGCAGCCTATATTGAGATCTTTTTGAACTCCCTTTTCTTGATGAAATAAATCAGGAAGTATGATAACAAATAAAAGTAGTAGTAAGAAAGAAACCAACAACCCTGAGTTCACAAAAGGATAGCAAGACTTCTCTGTCATATAGAACAGAAGAAAAACTGCAAGTTGAGCTTGAATTTTTGACGAGAGGTGTGAAACAGCCCTAGCTTAATATATTGTGTAGACCAAATTCACAAGTGGACTAAATGAGCATAGTCCCTGTGTTCTGAGTTGAGCTGTAGCAATGTGTTGCTCTATTTTGACCCGGCTTATTCTCACAGTGCTGTTTCACATGCGAGCTATCCATATACACTATTGTAGAGTGCATTAAAAAAAAATCTGCTCTTTTGGTTTCTTAGTGATTTACATCCTCTTCATATGTGTAGAAAGACTGAAAGGCAGGTTATCATCAAGTCGGTATCATAAGGGAGGATGGGGTTTAGGCTCTGTTGCACTGAGACTTGTCTGAAGGAGATACACTTCATTTTTTCCAACTTATAGAGGTCTATAGTTAATGAACCTTGTCTGTGAAGCAGCTCAACACATGAATTTGAAACAGTCTTCTAATCCACTGCATTGAAAATCAGCTAAGTCACATGCACTTTTGTAAGAGCTTGCTAGGTGCTGGAGTTTGGGGGATTTTTTTTTTTTTTAATACAAATTAAAGTTCTACATTTTAGACATCTCAGGTGGTAATTAAATTTTACTATTGCTTGATGAGCTCCATACTTTTGTACTTGAGAGTTCTTTTCATTATGTGTCAAAACATAATCCATTAATCTTTCCAGTGCAAATGTATTCATTAGTAAGAAAAAAAGCCATAGGAAATCTGAGGAACACAGACTCCCTTTCATCTTAAACTAAGTAAGTGTTGTCTAAAAATTTTAAAATAGCTCAATTGACTTGTCACTGCCACTGCTGCCTTTTGACAGAGGATGTTGACCATTGTGGTTGAAGAGGAAATAGGTGAACAAGGGTGCCATTTTTCTGCTTTCCATCTTGTCAGTCATTTCATAATAAATGAAATGATCAAATGAGGGATCATTTGGTGGCAACCAGTCAAGCAACACGTAATAAACCCTTGAGAAACTCATCACAAGGATCTCAATATTTGTGAGTACTTTGTCCATCGTCAAGGGTGAATCAATGTTAATACAAATCCTGGCACTGAATAGTAGATACCATGACATCATTTTTTACAGATAGGCTCTCTAAGACAAACTCATTGAACCATGGCAATCTGCCTGGGCTTAAAATTGAGATAATTCAGTGTATCTGTACCAGCTCACCTTCCCAACCAATCCAGGTCCCACCGGCAGGAGAAATTAAATAAATTTGGACATTTATGTTCTTCCATCCTGAAAGAAAATAATTGGTTTGTCTTTTATATGACTTACTGATTTAGGTTTGCTGAGTACATTTTACTTTCAGTAACCTAACAATTCACGTACACAGATAATTTGCCAGGAAACTTGACAGACCTGGAAAAACATCTGCAAAACTCCTTCTTTTAACTATTTTATTTTTTAGCAAGTTGTTCATAGAAACTTTGGCACACTTCTGCCAAGAACTTTTAAGTATTAAAAACATGCTGTGTTTTGGAGAATATTGTTGATACTCACTGATATAATTTGACATATCAAAGGGTACTGTAAAGTTTGCTTCATGTCAAGAGCATATTTTCTTCTAGCAGACTGCTTTTGAAATGCTGCACTAGGTATGCATGCAGGAGAGCTTTCCAACAGAAAGCAAAAAAAGCCTGAAAAGATTTGACCTAAAAAAGAAGCACCTGCCCTGCTGAGATCTGCCTGGCCTTCAGCCATCAGTGCAGTGCGCTTGCAAAGAAACGGAGTCTTTCCCACTTCCCAGTTACCACTGTGTAAGGGGGAGCAGCAGTGCCTGATGCCTGGGAGAGCTGGGGATGGGCTTCATCACCCTCCCGCTGTACCCACGGCCCTGCCGGCCTTCTGGGAGGAAAAGCAAGGAGTATGCATGACGCAGTGCTTCGACTCTGCTGCTTGCATCCCTTGGTATGGCATCCAGCAAACTGCTTGGCTGTGCAGGGGAATGGGAAAGGAGAAGATGAATGTGTCCTGACAAAGGAGTGTTGTTTTGGCAGTGTGCAGCCTGTAGGTTCCCAGATGCTCAGAAGCCACTTCCCACACCCCTGCTGAAGGGCTCTGTTTCTCAGCTGCTCCGTGCTGACTTACAGATACAGAGTGCCATCTTCCCTTAGATCCCAAATTGTAGGGATGCTGACTCCTAAATTGGAACTCATGCTAATTAGCTTACCAATAAACCTTTTTTTAAAATTATGTAAGTCAGGCATGTGATTCTTTCTTCCATTTCCTTTTCTTTTTTTTGCCTTTTTTGGTTGTTGTTGAAAAAAAGCATCTATGTGAGAATGAATACATGTTTAGTTGCTAATTAGATATTCAGTAGCTAATATTGTTACAAACTGCTAAATGCCAAGATGGAAATGGCAGCTGTATAACAAGGTTCTGATAATGGAATATCAGTGCCCAGTGAAAATATAGGGAATTTTTGGTGTATGAAGGACATGGAGTTGCTATGAAAAACAACTTTGTTTCCAGGCTTTCTCATCTTAATAGAGGGAGGACTAGAGAGAGTTAATCCTTTTGTCTTTTCCCTTTGGTTGAGAGTGCACTGGCTCCAGTGACAGCTACACAGGTGCAACAACAGCCAGAGTAGGTCCATTTAAAAATTCAAATCAATATTAACAGAAAATACGTACATTATTCACTGGCCCCTAGTTATTACCCAGTTCTGCACAGGAGGCAGAGACCTGAGAGTAGGTTTTGGCAGGTATGTAAATCTCTTGGTCTTTTTGCATGTTTATCCGTTTATTGCCAGAGTACACAAAAGGATGCTGTTAGTGTGCTGCTGTGCCACGTAGGCTCAGCCCAGCCCAGGCAGAGCTGCCCTGCTCTAATAATCAGGGAGGGGGTTGTAGGCAGAGGAAACTAGGGCTAAGGCTGTCCCTACTGGGGGCATGGCTTGAATAGCAGAGACTGCAGAGACTAGGGGTGGGTATTAATTACTCTTGTGCAGGCTGAGAGGCTCCTATGCACAGTTTTTTGTGTCTCATTTCCGTTCTGCACACCATTCCATTCTATGGCCCTAATCTGGATGTAGCATCATTTTAAAACTTATTTTTTTGCAAATAGAAATATTGCACTGGATGAAAGTGATAGATTCTCATCTCCACTCTAGGTGGGCAAAGGTGGTGAAATGCTTGTGCACCATGCAAGGAGAGACTGAGCAGCACAGAGCTTTCATAGGCTGTGGCTACATGGAGGGCAATTGCACTCCATGTCATACCCTACACTTTGCTGGCTGCAGTGGTGAAAATTGTATTATTTTACCAATTTATCAAGACTATGCCTGATCATGAACCATAAAATTCTGAGAGACATTGGCTAGTGACTGCCACCTCAGAATGGTCAGAAAAATACAGTTTGAAGCTGGTCACTGAGCTTTGTTATTGCTTGATACTCACAGTATTGTATTTACCTGTAGTATAACTGTGATGATAGTTAGAAAATAGGTCTGGTTACAACAGGTAATTTAAGAGCAGACACATGCTTACTCTATATTAAACAAAGCTATATCATAACTTCAGGCTCCAGAATACTCTATACAGTATTCTGGGCTTCATTAATCCCTTCAGCCATAGGATCTTTCCAAGACTTCAGTGACCATGGGATCAGGACTTAAGTGACTAGCAAGAAAGCTTTACTAATGTGTTGTGATTAAAAAACACAGTGAACCTTTCTGATATGATGCAAGTCTGTAAGCACATGTTACTGTAAGTAACACCCATTTAGTGATACGGAGTCTTCAAGAAACGTTAAGGGTTTTTTTTTCCTGTGGAATACTGTGGGATATCAACAAAAAAAAGTCATTAAACAACTCACAGATTTCTGTAAGCTGAAAACAAAAATGTTTCATTTAGGCCATTGCAAAGTATTTAATTTTAATTTCAAACTTTTTCCTTCTCATTTCATTCTCTCTCAAGAGTGTTCATGTCCAATTAATTAACCTTCCAGGTTTTCACCTTCAAAATGTAAAAGCAGGATGGTCTACCAGTTTAAAACTCTCCAGAAAAACAGAAGTTTAAAGTGGTGAAATGTATCAAAAGAGCTGAGATCTGCAAACTTCTCAGTTCCAATAAATTGACTATTTTTTCAGTACAAAAACCTTAACAGCTTTAGCCAAGTCTCACGCTGTTTCCTGCATGCACTGCATTCTGCTGGTATGACTTTTGGGCTGTTGTCATTAAAATGAGATTCGAATTGGAGTGAAAGAATCGTAAGTTTTAGGACTGCTGCAGTTTCACAGGTACTTTATGTACCATGCCCCTTTTTGAATTCATGCTTTATTACATTAGGGCATTTGAAGGCCCACCCTTTTTATAGCAATACCTGTTCATTGGAGCACAGCAGCAATGCAAATAAGCTTGTGGAAGAGCTACAGTTTAGTAGCTAGGATCAGCAGTAAAAAAGAAAGCATTCCTTGGATATGTTGTGTTGTAGTGATGCTTTCCTGTGCCTAAATAATATTAACTGTTGTTCTTATTGAAGAGGAAATAAGTATGTGCTCAGAGCTACTCAGACAACTATTCATCATCCTCTCAGGCACAGAAAGAATCCCCATGCCAGAATGCGAAAATCCAGTGGCAGCTACAGTTGCAGAAAATCAGGAGCCTGTATTGGAAAACTCAGAGGCTAATCAGAGCCCAATTTCCAGGAATGATGCACTTCTTCAGAAGCGTTGCTTTAGGACATAACTCAATTCTCAGAACACCACAATCTGCAACTTAATTCAAGCATTTAGGGGAAAATGAGGGTCTTAAAAATATACATTTTGTTCTTTATTGCTTTCTAGTGAAGCTTCGGTGGAGTACTGTAGTGAATAATGAAAACATTCGTTCTTAAACTCTGATGCTGGCTCAGTCATTATGGCAAAATAGGATGAGGAGCCCTGCTGTGAAAGACAATGAGACACCATTAATAAACATAATTTTTTATAAGTTAATAGTGAATATTGTTGCTTGGTAAACCCACTATTAATATCTGTAAAGGTAAATGACTATTGCTTGGTTACTTTAATTTGTTGAAAATCGTGTTGGTTCATAACTGCTGACTTAAATCTGACTGCTAGTATATAACAATGGGTTAAAACCTATGTCACTGAATTTGTTGCCCTAACTGGAGTCAATTGGGAAAATTGACTATAAGAAATAAATAAAATAGGTACAGACTGGCAGATTGAGTCTCAAGGGTGTCTAGACTTGCAAAGATTTCACAGTAGGCTCAGAGAATCACATTAGGCTCTCCGGGTGCAGAGAAGATAGAAATCACACTAAACTATATTCTGGCCCAACCTTGATTTACATCCTCTTGGCAGCATATGGAATATGCTTACTCTTATCTTAACCTAGCGTATCTATATTTGCTCCCCAATGGAGACAAATACGGCAAAGGATAAAAAACGCAACTGTCAGACAAGTGCCTTCTACCTTGACCATGAAAGTAGAGTAACTGGGTTAAGATTAGCACCTATGTTACAGATACACTTTCTGTCATGATGGCTCAACCTCTCATGCATTTTTCATAGACTTTTATTATTTGAATTTTCTAATGAGAAACACTCTTTCTACAAGATAGTGCCAAAATTAAAACAATAAAAGAAGGTAGCCATTAAACTATCTCATTCTTAACCAGATTTGAAAACACTGTAAGGTACTTGTCATTTCTAGTTTTCATATATTATTAAAAGCTTCATATCCTTATTGTAATGACTATAGAAAATGTGGAACCTAATCTGAATTCAATAAAACCTGGAAAAACAAAAGCTTTATCAAGAAAAATGAAAGCACTGCTTGGAAACAAAAGCTAATTAAAAAATTCTTAAAAATGCCCTAGAGAGAGACAAATGTACAGATAGTAGTCACAGTCTGTTTAATATTGGCAAGAATGTCTAACATGACAGCACTTTCAAACCAACCTTTGCCTGTACAATCCAGCATCTGGCATGGTTATAATGATAAGATTTCATAATATTTATTAGAAATCTTATGCCTATTAAACTACCTATAAAAACATGTAATCTTAAAATATTAGTGTTATTTCCATTTATTGATAATTTTCACATTTTTTTTAATTTATTGGTTTCATGTGTTTAATCTCATATTAATTTGTGAGAGTATTTAAGTGATACAGCATTAATGTGCTTTACTTCTGTAAAGAAATACAGGAAATTTCTTGTTCCTTGAAAAAATAGTTGAAAACTGGGTTAGTGTGAATCATTAATATTGCTAAAACTAAAAGAGAATTTTTTTTTTTATTCAAATTTTAGGACTTCTCTAATAATTTCTGCTTTGATATTTCCTTATTCACTGGTCAAAGAATGGTATCTTGCTCCATTTTTTTTCCTAGAAAATATGCAAAATCATCCTATGGGACTATATGAAATGTATTAACATGGTACTTTATGGCTTATTATATCCATGATTTTATAACCAAATGTGGAATAAAAGAGTAATACATTTTTCCATCTCTGGTCTCCATCATTGGGTGGGTAGACGTAACAGTGCCATATTTTGTGTCTCTAACGAAACAGGTTTTCCTTTGTCAAAACACCATCCACAAGTTATCTGCAGCCACTGTGGCAAAAATCAAGTCTGTACAGTTCTTTTCATTCCCCTTCTGCAGAAAAAGAAGCCCTTTTTAGACAAGTAGTTAACATATTCTACAGTTTATATGGGGCCTCCCCCACGGTAATATAACACATCAAATCATGTAATCTCAGAGTTCTTATCAGTGTAACACTGGCAAGGCCAGTACTTTAAAGGCATACAGCTTTTCTACCCCGTGGAGCCCTGAGTTGAGGCCCTGAGTGCACTAATAAGCCTTGATGGTCCTGACCAACCTCACCTGGGTCTCCCTCCCCTCCCTCCCTTCCCCCAAGCTTTCCTTAAGCTCAGCCTGGGGCTGCTGGTCTCTTACTCAGCTGTGCCCTGTTAGTGCTGGTCCACCCCTTGAGCCAGAGCTCAGCCTGTGGGCTGACTTTCTGTCTTGACTGCAGACCTGCCTCGTCACCATGATATTGCCTTATGTTCTGGACACTTGGTTGGACCTGGCCACCGTCTCCAGGGTTGTTGCTGCTTGCTTTTCTTGCGTGCTGGGGGGGTTGCACCCCAGCAGAAGTGGTCCCTGCCCTGGCAGGCATGGGATGCCCTCTGCCCCTGGCTCCCCTGCTCTTAGGGACTGGTGCTGCTCCCTGACATGCTGAACTGGGACAACTTCCCCCAGCAAGGAAGGTGGAACGGGCACCGAAGTTGAGCATGTTGTCAGGGAGATGCAAGAGGTAATTTTATGTGCTTTTTCTATTCCCTTTCTCAAAAATGCATGAGGTGTTATACTATTCCACAAAGCAAAGCTGGTAAACCCCTTTCTTTACTTGTATGCCTTGAAAATACGTATCTCTAATTATTGTAGCTCTAGTACCCGTTTTTGAATATTAGGAGACAAAATTTTCTTCCCCTCATCATGCATTTGATTGCAATCTCAGAGTCTGATTGCTTAGTTCTGGGGAATGTTATTTTCCTCTGGAGTACCCCTACCTGTCTGTTTACCCATCTATAGATATATTTCTATATATCTTTGCATTTCTACATCTAACAAAGCTGGTTCTTAAGTAACTGTAGAAAATAAATTTCTTTATTGTTGTTTAAAGTCATTCTATGTTAGAGATCTTGTGAAGAAGTTGTATCTGACTTGGACATTACAGTTCTTTCCAAGATTAATGCTGATAAATGTACATACAACAATATATTTATTTGGGGCTTTTCTCTATTGATAATTTTTAAAACCCATAAAATCTATTACTGGCAGTTTGCTGTGACGTTCAATGTGTTTTCAAGATTTCCACAAGCTGAAAGTGCTTCACTAATACAACCTGGTTGGTGATGGAAGTTAAAACAAACAGAGAAGCTATTTCAGACCATCAAAACTTCAGTCCTTTGATACCCATGATATAGCATGTTGTCCCCTCTCAGTGGTAAGCAAAAGACTTATCTGTCCAAACCATCAGAGCCTCCTCTGAGGGCAATATAGATCTAATTTTAGGGTTTTTTTAATTTCCTTTTTGTTGAAGTGGTTAAAAAAACAATAAAGAAAAATGAAAGGTTTTGACTTCAGAGCCAGATATAATGCAGCAAAGGGAAATGGCAAAATTACTATTACTGTGAAGAACTTAAAACGTAATCGTGGGCTGTGGAGTCTTACTGATAGAGCAGAAGCTGGAAAAAGAATGACTATATAGTTTTCAAGCTAAAAACTTGATTTCAAATTTGGTATTTAATCTGTAATTCCTGTATTTGAGGAAGCAGCTTAGCTATAAAAGTAACGTTCTATAAAATAGAGCTGTCGTTAGCTGTGTACGCATACTTCATGTCACTTAGCAATGATGTGTACAGGTATTGCCACTAACCAACATGGCACGGATCGTACCATTAGTCATTTTGCTATATCTCTACAGTGATGGGGCTACTGATGTGCATGGGATAGCCATTGCTGCCGTGTGTATGCAATGTTGGAGTGCTCACTGGAGATCCAAACCACTTTTTAATTTTTTGGATAGAGGTATAATACTGTGTGTATTATACTCGGTGTTTGGAAAGAAATTCTCTGTACTTTATCCAGTCCCTCTCCTTTTTAATGAGAGAAGGTGAAAGTCATTCCCAACCTTCTCCTTTCCTGGGTTTTATGTGTTAAATTTACCTTTGAAATTTAAGATTAGGATTTTGAGCATCATGTCTATGCTGCCAGCAGCTGAAGCTGGGCGCAAGAAGTGGAAAGCTGTGTTCCCAAACTAAATTTTCTCCTTAGTACTCAGGTAGGAGGGGAAAAGGGATTGAGCAATAACAGGTCACGCATCCAAACCAGATTGCAGTGACCTGTGCTCTTTATCCTTAGAGCAACATGGTGACCTATAGATAATCAAAAGAAAAGAGTAATATTCATAAATCCAATGAGTTTGTTTCATGTTTTATAAAGCACGACAATAGGCTTCTTTGTACCTTTAAGAGAATACATTCAGTATTGCAGGTGTCATACTGTCATCCCGCTAAGGAATTCCTTCTCAGTGTCAAATGGGGAGAGACTGTGAACAGTCTTTCTCCTTCAAGGTATAGAAGTGAAAGGAAAATCCCCACCAGTATAGCTATGAACAGCCTGTTCCTGAAGTGAACTTTGGAGTTGCATGCAGATCAGATGCGTGTTGTCCAATACCTGTTCATGTTTATGCTGAGCACTTCAGTTCTCTCTCATGTAGAAATGTGGTTGTTAATCAGTTGTACCTTTAAGCACATACCTCTGCTAAGGAACGTACCTGTCATGGTTATGAATAGTCTGCAACTGGGCAGACTACTCTGGGTAGGACATAAGGTCTGGCAAAACCAGTTGACTTTCAGTTCAACACTGAATGGTCAAGTTACAAATAACCTAATGCAAAACTATGGCCAAATCACTTCACTGGTCTGTTGTTCTGGGTTGGTTTGCATTTTTCTTTCCAAGATTTGCCTGTATTGGAAGTTTTCTAGGGTAAACTTTGACAATGCCTATGTGCCTTGCATAGCAAAGCAATTCCAATTGCACTTTGAAGCCCTAACTAATACTGGGGGCATAAGCAATATCTATTTATCCATGGGAGTTATTAGTCTCATGAATATCACAACCAAACAAAAAAAAACACAGCACCTGGCTCCCTCCT
>VYZV01018114.1:14138-29433 GCA_013401275.1 Pandion haliaetus
GAGGGAGGCGGCCCCCGGCAGACGTTACCTCTACCCACTCCGCCTCGCAGCCGCGCTCGGGCGGCTTCACCTGCAGCCGGGCGGACAGGCACTGCTGCAGCAAGGCCCGAGCCAGCGGCGGCCGCGCCGCCGACGCCGCCATNACGCCGCCATCGCGGCCCCGGCGCGGCCTGAGGGCGGAGGCGGGCGCCGCGCCGGGGCCGGTCGCTGCCGCCGGGTAACGTGTTTCCGGCCCCGCAGGCTTCTGGCATTGGTGCCCGAGGGGGCGAGGTGCCCCGTCGCCAGGAGCCCGCGGGTCTCGGGCCGCCATCGCAGGCGGCTGGAAGGGACGGGGACGGGGACGGGGCAGAGGCGGTGGCGCGGCCATTCTGCGGGGGAATAACAGGCAAGGGCAAGGCGGGCCTGTCACCGGCGCCCAGGGAGGGACCCTCTCTCTCTCTCTCTGCGGGACCGCAACGACTTTGCTCTGCAGATATTTAAGAGCAGGCTATGTGACACGCAAGCGCTAAAGAAGGCCCTTGCTAAAAATGTAAAAGACAAATCAGCAAATACTGTCTACCTTTTGCAGAAGGTAGACCGGGGCTTGTCATCCGCCGGTGGCCTCTTAAGCGAGCGGGCAGGCAGCAAGGATACAGCTTGGAACAGAATTAAACCAAGTATTGCTACAGCTCAACTTACCGATGCCCTACAGCTAGCGGGAAGTGGGTCTTTGCCGCTTTTTTTGATGAGAAATTAAAAACCTGCTTGTCTTCTGGTGGGGGAATGTTACATGCTTGGGGTAAGAATAGTATGCTGTGTACTTTCTGCATGAAAAAGAAAATCACTAATTGAATATTATTTGTCACTTCTTTCAAAACAAGTAATGTTTGTGTTTCAGGTGGCTGAGATGAACCTATCAAGTTGGAACATTTGTCTTCCATGATGCCGCTTTGGAGCGGAGGGAACAGAAAATAATGCAGTGAAAAGGGATCTGGATAGCTAGGGATCAAAATCATGATCAAAAAAAAAAAAAGCACATAGTTCTGAAATCAGATCCCATTGCTAATGGGAAAAGTTAAAGTATTGCAACTGCTTCTTTTATTATCTTTCAGGTTTTTGGCTACATACCCTGATATTTATCAACGAGCTCTGAAATAGGAAGAGTTGTGCCTTTTTCCTGTCTGTGAATTCTGGCAGATAAAAGTTTTGAATAGCATTGGCTTCAGCAAAGTCAGTATAGAGTTACATAGAATTCAATGTGTCTCTCTGAATTAATTTTAAGACTGAAGATTTTATTTTTGCAACCACGTTTAAAAAAAAATTAATGCATAGCAGTGTGTGTAAGAAGCCAAATTTTATTACCAGGCCTCAATCACAGAGTAAGATTATTGAAGATTATTATTGCATAGCAAGGGGCAATATGCAATCATGAATAGCCAGTGTTACACATAGGGATATATTCGGCTTCTGTCTGTTATTTTAAAATAACACTCTCTTGCGTGAGTGTTCAGTGAGGTTCCTCTTCCCAAAGCAAACCTTTATGGAAGAAGAGGAAGTCACACTAGGTGGTAGTGCATAAACTACCTCATTTTTGCTAGCTGTAGGGTATTGTTAAGTATGAGCCGTTTTTAAATAACAACTCGGCTAATTTTACTTAAAATGCCTTCTGTTCATTTACTCTAAAGCTGTATCCCCAGACTCATTAAGAAATTTTAATGAGGTAGAAACCCATTTAAAATTAAGGGGTTTTCCATATATATTTGTGATATAAACTGATTGTGAAGGAAGATGGATTATACTACAGTGAGCAAATCATGTAAGCAGATTATAAAAGGATATTAATATACAAGGATATTGATTGTTCTTTGTTGCAGTACCATTATTTACACCAGGATGTGATGGCGAGTGTTTATTTATGTGCAAGTTTCAACACAAATGCCTGTGAAAGAAACAGTGTATGGAAAAAAATTAGTATGACATCATTATTTATGGATACTTGGTAGAATTGTCATATTTGCCTTGGGAAGCCAAATTAATTTTGTTGTAATGCATCTTGAATTTCTTGCATCTTATTGGCCCATAGTTGTTAAGGGCCTCTTTGTGTGCCAAAGAATGATAGTAAATTGATTGGCTAAATTTTAGATGAGAGTTTGGATTTGATTGTGGTTTTTATATAGTAAAGAACCTCCTGACATGTAAAAAAATACATCCATGCATAAAGTATGTTGGTATTTTTATCAGTCATTATGTAAAGACATTTTTCTGCATGTTTTGGATTTAACAGCTGTCCCACAATATTTCTTGTATCCTCTCTGCTTGTTGTCACTGGAGTAGAGAGTAGGTATTTTGAGAATGGTATCCAGAAGACATTTCTGGTTATTTTCACATCAGTTCTCTTTCAGAGGGGCAGATGGCAGTATGAACCATTTCTCACAAATTTCAGTGGACATGTATTTTTCCTTACCCTTTGTGTGAATGGGCATGCTTATTTCATGTATGTTTAATGGAATGAATCCTTTTGTGAAGAGGGGGCTGGGTGCTGGGAGCTCTGCCTCTGCAGGTACTTGGTTTTATCCTGTTTTTTTCAGAGAATGAAATGCTAGAGGTCCTTCAGTACCAAAATGATCTCAAGTGGTCTTGAATGCTTCCCTAGGGATTATTTGTTATTGTCGTTGTTAGTATTAAGTTTGGTGTTGCAAACCATTTGGCAGGGGCAGTAGTTGACTGGAACTTTGAAGGGACAAGATGCATCCTGGATGTTACTCTGTTGTCTTCTGTGTCTGAAACCATGATCAAAAGTCTTTCAAGGAGCTATCGCATCAACAGAGTGACCGTAGGTACTGTCATTGAAGAGAAACTATACAGAGCTGCTGTGGCATTTAGATAGCAAAGATAGAAAATAGATTGTTGGGAAGGGTTATATCTTGGTACAACTACATCTTGTGGGACAGATGTAGCTGAAAGGCTGCGAAGTGTCAAGGGAAGAAATACATCTAAACGCTTTATTTTCTGCATTGTTCACTGTGGAACTCTCTCTTCTCACATGTACAGAGATTAAAAAAAAAAAAGGAAGGAAGACAAGTAGTAGGGCACAGATAAGGAAAGAAAGAGTACTTGGTTAACTCACGTAGAAACAGTTAGTGAAGAATCACAGGTGGATGCCACTTCTGCTGTGAAGGGTGAGACAGAACTAATAGACTGTGCTAGTTGTTAGAGGTTGCTGTTAGAAGACTCTTTCATCATCAGAGATGGCCTGGAAAGTCAAATTTGCAGCAATGAATTGCAAACTTCCATCACAAGAAAAAGAAAAGTTCACAACATAACTCTGTAAACTGGGATTAATGTTTAAGTAAAGTACATTTTTTAATTTGGCTGTGCTGAAACAACAGCTCAATCCCTTGAAAGAAAAAAAAATACTGCATATCTTAGACTAAAGATGTTAAAACTGCCACAAGACAGCTCAGAATGATAGTGTGTTTTGTTTTTGAAGTGGTATTTATGGTCTTATCCTGAACTGAGTCAAGTCCTTTGCTTTCTGTTGGATTATGATCCCTTTTTCTTCCCTTTTGCTCCCAGTTTACTTATTTTGCTTTGGGTTTTGAGCTACTTAGCCTGCTTGTGTTATCTGTCATGAGCTTTTTATCTCTGGTGAATTGTTTTGGTTTTTTTTTAACCTGTTTCTCAGTCTAGTTCAAGACCCAGTTAAGCTTCCTTCTTTCTACAGCCTCAGAATTGCTAGCTGAAATTCTGATTAGCTGGAGAAGAGAAGATACTGCTGAACAGCAATGTGGGTGTGGAGAGGATTAGGTGGTGGTGGTAGAATCATTTTATTGTCTAAGTAGCAGATGTGTTATGATGACTGTATTTAGTACTGACTTCTCTCTTATTCAAAGTGCTGTCCAGACATTAAGATCAGGAGTATGTCTGCCTCCCAACTATCATCCTCCTTCCTCCAGAGATATTTAAATAAGGAAAGTAGAGAGAGGGCATGAAGAATTTCCCTAGTACAAGTCAAGCAGCAGAAACGAGATGGAATAGCAGTCCTGTCATTGAACGACCACAAGTATTGCACAATGCCTATGTATAGCTATGAGAAATAGCTCTTCCAGAGAAGATGAGGGGTGAAGACTTATCATTGATTTTGCCTTCCAAACAGAGCCACAGGTCTGTTTAGCCTTCAAAAGAAGCATTGCAGAGTTCTGGGAAAAGGTGGTTGAGAGGAAGAGATGGCACAGTTTTGTTTTGGTTTGTTTGTTTGTTTGTTTTTTTCCTCTCCCCTCTGTGGGGTTTGCACTGTGGCTCTGAGGAAGGTCATGACTTCTTCAGCCCCAGTTTTGTAGTTTCAGAGTTTGTACACCTCTCTAGCTCTTCCAGCAGAGCCAACTAACTTACTGTCCCCACAAATGTCAGAATTGTTGCCAGTGAAGGCTGCTATTCCTGTTGTGGAAGAGCAATCTTGTGATTTGAGCAGTTGACTTTGTGTCAAAAGTATGTAGCAAAAACTAAATACACCATTAAAAATAGATTAGTGTTTTGTTTAGTCGTTCATATAATTGCAAAACAGATACTGAAATATGTTAAAGTAATCAAAAGTTAATTAAATTTCTGAACAAAATAACAGATTCGGTGTGAAGGCCACGTCAGGTACTATTACAGCTTTTTGAAGTGAGAAGTAGAAATTTGGCTCTATTGGAAAAAAAGATAGCCAGATAAAGACATGCAATCTGCTTGCTTACCATGACTGCCTAAAGGAAATAACACTATTAATCACGGTTTCTTTCTCTATATGTGTCAGGCATGTTCATCTGCCTATGACATTTAACTACTCTATTGTTTTCCCCTGCTTGGTTGTCTCCTGTCCCAAACATTTGTCTGCATGATTGATGGGCATTAATGTTAAAAGGACTTCTGTGTCCTGCTCCAATGAAATCAAGCGAGCAGTGGGAGTAGCCTACCTCCAGTAGGTACCATAGGGTCTAATTGTAACACCTCATGCTGGTTAGAAGAGACACAATTTTTTTCACAGAACTGAGCTAATCTAATAAGCTACAGTCCTGAACCTTTCTTGCGCAGAGCCAACCTTGAGTTTCAACACAGCACTCGATTGTGGAACTCAGAGGTGAAGTTGTACAGAGTCACCAAACTGACTCTAGGAGGAGTCCCTCAAAGGTCAGAAGTTTTCTGCTCTCGTTTAGGAATGGTACTGCCAGATCCAGGCTGATGCCTGCAGGTATAGTCAAATGTGTTTATACTTGCTTCCTTGGTCTCCTGAGTTTGGGATCTGGGTTCTAGACAGCAGGAGAGCACGGAAACTACTTGGATCTAGGACAGTAACTGAAGCAATGGTGAGGAAAAAGCACCTACCTAGCTGTAAAAGGCTAACCTTACGGTCCTAGGGCTAGGAGCAAACAGGGAGGAGTCAAAGTGCTGAATGAGAGTCTGCAGCTGTACAGGCTATTTGCCATCCCTGAGCAAGCTCAGTATACCTGCTCAGGCCAGCTTTGATCAGTGAAACTCGGCTTCAGCTTCTTGTGCTCCATAGGGAGCTGCTGACCACACATACACCTGCGCAGAGCCTGGCACTAGTCTGGTGGTGTGGCAGGTGATGGTTCTACTTTGCTTCAAGCCACTGAGCTAACCCATGCCTGACTGACCTAGCTAGGTGTTGCAAACTGTGTTCCTCCTAATGGAGGAGGTATTTAGACCAGGCCCTGTTGCTGGCACCATGGAGCATGGCTCCTATGTTCTTTAGGCCCTACACGCAGGGTCGGTTTGGTGCAGACCCAAGGTGGGTCCACCAAGAGTTTGTGCTGTGCTCCACAGCTCCTGTATTACTGGTTCCTGTTATGCTGGATATGGTCCTCTACCCCTGCTATGTAAAGGAATTAAAGTCTGTTCTCTTCCCCAGGTATTGCTGCATCACTTCTTTTCACTTCATAAACACTTTTGCAATAGCAATTAGTAATACAGAGGTGTGTTTTTGTTAGTTAATCCCATTTTTTTCATTTTCAGTGAGAAATTTTGATGGTAATGTGAGGATGTCGCTGTAGACAAAAATGCATCAATATCGTCTAGAAGCTGGAACTTGACTTTTCTTGTTTGCAATAGATGCGATATGTAAAATTATCAGAGTATTGGCATAAAGCCCCATGTTGTTATTAAAAATGTACATGGATTGAGACATGGCTCTTTCTGCTCCTTTCACAAACAGTATGAAAGGTAATTTATTATTCTCTATGTACCTGGAGGACTCCTTGCCTCCAGTAACTGTTGAGTGTGCAGGCATAATCAGGCTTCATGTAATTTTTTTTGCATTTATAGGGATGACTTTCAAAATAAAACTCTTAACACAGCTTCAGGCCAAAAGCTTTCTCCTTGAGCCACAGCTCCTATCATTTTTTTTTCCCCTCAGGCATACTGATCCTTAGCTAGTCAAGAAATCATGCACACAAATGGTAGGTCATTAGGAAATTCTGAATAGCAAACCTCTGAAGTCATCCCAAGCGCTATTTGCCATGCATCATGATAAAACTGGGTAAGTTTGAGGAGGCACTAATTATATGCTTGGTCTGTCATTTATCAGTTGTTGGAGCTGTTGTTCCCAGAACACAGCAACCTCTTTCATGGCACAGCTCAACAAGATTGCCAGAGCTCAATGAGCCAAGCAGGGTTGATGGCTTTTGGCATTTTATTCCCTTTGATGCAAGAACATTGCATCACAACACAAGTGGGTATCTTGCTTTGCCATAGCAGAGCATCATGTACAGATACAGTAATATTGATCTATGGGCTTTTCTTAAAATTTTATTTTGGGAACTCGTTCCCCTTAGAACAAATGGCAACTGTAGGAATTTCATTTACCATCAGTTTATTTCAGTTAATACAATAGTGTATATATAATATTTTCTTTATTTTAACCAACATAAATAAAAGGTGATCCTGTTTCCCCTCAGGTCTTGTGGGGAAAAAAGCAGATGTTTAATGCAGTGAGCTAAATAATAAAAGATTGTAAATTCTAATGAATATTCATGGGCTCAAATATGACAATAGACCCCGTGTCAAGAAATAATGCTATGACTTCCAGTGTGGCTTACCATGTTTCAAAGAGCTTCCAGTGTCAGGAATTGTTTTTTAATATTTAATTTTCACACTTTCTTAAAGCACAGATTTTTTTTTTAATGCATGTTTCTGAACTTATTTGGGATTATATTATTACTTTATTATTTGATACCTCAGAAGCACTGCAATGATGAAAAGGAGATTTTTCACATAATCTTTTTTTTTTTTTTTTTTTTTTTTTAAGCTGCCGAAGGGTCATAGTTTCTTTCTTTTACAATAGATGCTAAATAGCTGCTACAGAGTGGAAGTAAAACAGTTTATCTTCAATATTTGATGTTCTAACAGAATAGAAAAATGGTATTTGGTATAGCTTTTTCTTAAAGAGCTTTTTATTTCAGAGATAATTCTTGGAACTGCTGGAGGCTTACATTTTTATGAATAACTGGGTAAAACAATTACTCTAACTTGGGCTATTTTAATATGAATTATAGATATTTCATCTTTCCCTGGATACTCTGTTGCCCATAGGACAAAAAATAATTGTGTCTTCATAGTGACTGTCTGAGTGAGGGCCACATGCAGATTTAAAAAACCTTAATTTTGGTGCCCACAAATTCCAGCACAAATAGGAGGTGTTTTAGCTCCTGTTCATAGAAAACACATATCTAGCGAATACGGTCTGGAGTTAGAGAATGACTCGGCTCACCTTCAGGTGAACCTCTAGGCTACATCTGTATTAGGATGTTAATCAAATGCAGGAAATATTCTTGGACACTCATCTTTACTTTTAATGGTTACTGACATACTTTTAGCCAGGGCTTACTCACTAACAAAAGAATTCTGGTCCTGATTCAGCAGTTAAGATGGGCTAGAGCCCATTCTCGAGAGGCAGGTTGCACAACACAGCCCCGCTTTGCAAACCTCCTTTCTCTAATGACTTTCATGAGTCCTAAGTGTGAGCTCATAAGCCAAGTGCTGAATTTAACAACCACTTAGTGTCAAAACAATTTTGTATCTTCTATTAATAGTCCCTGTATTTCCTGTAATATTGTTATATTTCCTCATGTCAAAGTTTGATTAAATTGGTATTTGAAAAGGTACAGTGCAGTTCTTCAGTGGCAGTATTTAGAAGAATGCAAATCACATTTATTTCTGTGATAGAGCTGGGTTTTCAACCTTAGTTTCAAGATCCATAGGCCAAGAGCTTTCACAAAGAATTCACTAGAAAACTACCTTCCTCTGAACCAATTACAATGAGAAACCTAGTTACTTTGTTGTAGGGAGACATGAACCCAGTCCCTTTTCTCTTCATGCCCAGTGTGCTGGGATAGAAAACAAAGCAAAGATAAATTCTCTGAATCGAGAGGAACTAGCTCAGCTTCTTGTAAAAGTTAAACTTCAAAGGTGCTCTGCTTTAGGCTGTTCTTTCCTTGGTCTAAGCTTCCTATAAAGGAGAAAATAGGCAAATTATAAACATGATTTTCTTTGCTCTCTGGTAGGAACATCAGTTGGCTCTATTCTGCCTGTAGCAGCCTGCTGTTTGACATTAGATGTTATCATAATTAAAAATCTGAGGCACTGTGTGTCTTTTTTTTTTTTTTTTGGGTGGGGGGTGGATAAATCAGTAATAGTGACACTTCAGCATAGGAGATTAGAAATCAGGAACTCCAGATTATATTCCTGGATCTGCCCCTGGCTCAATGTAAAACCCTGAAGAAGAGTTGCTTTCCTTCACATCTGAGGATTAACCAGAGGATTGGATTCCAAAGAATCAGCTGCTCTGGCTCCACAGTGGTGGAGTGCCTTACAGTTTTACATGATAGTGCTTCAAAGAGGGTATGCGGACACATGAAGTGTTCTTGGATCACTTTTATTTCAACTGAGATTGGTCCTTGCACACTAAAACACTCTGGAGCATGTTGCTGCTGCCATAATTGTCTAAGTGGTCCATATATACCCAAACTGCATCTGTGCCCTTCTGAAGTATCTTGCACTGCTAGTGTACTGGTGTGCACTGAGTTTGTGAGGCAAGGTTGTGGCAGCAGGGAGGGATTTAGAGGGGTGGCTTCTGATGAAAATTTGCTAGAAGCTTCCCCTTTGTCTGACAAAACCAATGCCAGACGGCTCTAAGGTGGACCCACTGCAGGCCAAGGCCGAGCCCATCAGCGATAGTGGTAGCGCCTCTGGAATAACAGATTTAAGAAGGCAAAAAAAGTTGTGGGGCTCAGAAATGGCAGCTGGAGAGAGGAGTGAGAACATGTGAGAGAAACAACCCTGCAGACACCAAGGTCAGTGGAGAAGGAGGGGGAGGACGTGCTCCAGGCACCGGAGCAGAGATTCCCCTGCAGCCTGTGGTGAAGACCATGGTGAGGCAGGCTGTCCCCCTGCAGCCGATGGAGGTCCGCGGTGGAGCAGATATCCACCTGCAGCCCGTGGAGGACCCCACGCCGGAGCAGGTGGATGCCCCAAGGAGGCTGTGACCCCATGGGAAGCCCACGCTGGAGCAGGCTCCTGGCAGGACCTGTGGATCTGTGGAGAGAGGAGCCCCCGTTGGAGCAGGTTGTCTGGCAGGACTTGTGACCCTGTGGGGGACCCACGCTAGAGTGGTTTGCTCCTGAAGGACTGCACACCACGGAAGGGACCCACGCTGGAGCAGGGGAAGAGTGTGGTGAGTCCTACCCCTGAGGAGGATGAAGCGGCAGAAACAACGTGTGATGAACTGATTGTAACCCCCATTCCCCATCCCCCTGTGCTGCTGGGAGGGGTAGGTAGAGAATCCGCGAGTGAAGCTGTGCCTGGGAAGAAGGGAGGGGTGGAGGGAAGGTGTTTTGAGATCTGATTTTATTTCTCATTACCCTACTCTGGTTGATTGGCAATAAATTAAGTTCATTTTTCCCCAAGTTGAGTCTGTTTTGCCCATGATGGTAATTGGTTGAGTGATCTCTCCCTGTCCTTCTCTCGACCCACAAGCCCTTTGTTATATTTTCTCTCCCTTGTCTATCTGAAGGGGGGAGTGATAGAACGGCTTGGGTGGGCACCTGGAGTCAGAATTATGAGGTAAGGGTTGAATGGCCATGGAGCAAAACTGAACTGGTTTGGAACATGAAGCAGGTTTTAAAAATAACTTCTAAACACCAAAACCACTAAAAGTTGATGTAATGTCTCAGTCTCTGGTCAAATAAGATTAATTTGCTATACAGAACTCATTTAGGCTCCAGGTTCTGATGTTAACAAAAATGCTTCCTCTAAAGCATAAGCTCATTACTGAGAAAAATGAATGAAGAGCAGAATTAAAATGATTTCAGAAACTGAAATTGTCACTGAATGCCATTATGACTCAGACCAGTGGTGTCAAATGGTTTACTGAAGCTTTTAGGACAGTGACCATCTTTTTTATTCTGTGTTTGTACAATGTCTAATACAATAGGGCTCTTTCTGCCCCTGGGACTCTTATCATTGCAATTTATCTCCATTACTGAAAAAGAAAAAAAAAAGAAAGGAAAGAAGAAAGAAAGAAAACGCCAGTCTTCCTTCAATGTTTGTAACATATATGACAAAGCTTAGGAATACTTTTAAAAGAAATCAAAACCTTTGTTTTTCTCTTTTGTTTAAGTATGCAAATACTGTTAATTGGAGTTAATTCCATTCATGCAAGGAATATCTATATATCAGGTACCTAAGAAAAATTATGTGGCTTTGTTACTGAAGGGCATATTCAACAAAATAAATCTCTTCATTTTCTGCACCACTTGCTTAAGGCTGGAAAAATCGCTGTAATATCAGCTGCATCTTCACTGTGATGTGACTGTTACTATAGTAAGCAATATTAACCCAAAGAACTTGATGACTGACTTCAGAAGAATCTAGTGATAATTTAAATAAGGTTTTCATCTCTTCTAGACTGTAAAGGACTGCACTGATTAAAATGTCCACACGAAAGCAATATACAAACTAAATTGGGCTCAGTTCTGCCAGACCTTTTTCCTCATTTAGCAAAACACAACTAAAGGAGACAACTTAATTTCTTTCTCAGTTTAAGGTTTGGCAAAGCATTCACATAGGATGAAGCTACTTTTGTGGTCTATTATTTATTGAAAATATTAATACACATGATAAAGAAAAATGAATACATTATTACTGTTTCTTACCTGTTTTCATTGTGCTTGTTAAGATGTTGCGGTTTCAAGGATTGCCATGTATAATGAAAAAAGTTTGGTTCTTAAAAAAGGTAATATTGCATATGAAAACACAGGTAAACCTCACTTGTTTTCTATGGATATTTGAAATCAGAATCTGTTAAAATCCCTTGGGCCAAATTTACTTTGCAACAAGTGGACATAGCTGCCTCGGTATCAGTGACGTTGCCCTTGGTATCTAAGCCTAGCAGGAAAAAGACATAAGAAGAGAAATTCTAATAAATGAAAGAGAGGCAATACCATGAGACATAATGACCCTCCTCATACATGCCTGCAGTTGTTTTCTCCTCTCATGCCTGAAATTCCCTACTTACATGTTTTTGAGGTGCACCTTACTGATATGGCTGGAGCCTGTGACCCCCAGGTACAACACTGAGCCCACGTGCATGAGATCTGCCAAGCCGACAGTGGTCTGCGCAGGACCAGATCGCGTGTCTCGGCATTAGGTAAAGCAACCTGGAACCTGCTTTAACTTACATGAGGAGCATAGCAAAGATAAAGCAAAGAACTCACACTGGTAGGCATTTTGGCGTGGTTTATTTTGCAGCCTGATCTGGTTTGTCAGCCCCGCAGGAGACCGATAGTCTGGCAAGAGCCATCTGGTCTCAGAGCTGCCAAAGGGAGGAGGTGGCAGCCATCCTGAGACACAGTGCATGGGCTGAGCCAAGAGGTAACACTAACCAGCCCGCGGCTCAGAAACGAGGGCGGAGCAGCAAGGCTCCCTGCACCAGCAGTTGTTGGGTAAGAGCACAAGAAGTCACTTTTGAAACCAGGCTTAGCTTTAAAAAAGCTTGAGAACAACTGCTTCGGTTCAAGATAGCATGGGAAAGAGGGAACGTGATGACCCCCCAAGTTTTCCTGGCTTCTCCAGAAGCGTCACAACTCCCATAACTTTTTTAGGGCATTGTATCATATTTTACTATATAACAATATATGGACGATTATCTCATAATTAATGTATTCATCTATATTTCTTAATCCTACAACATCAGCCTCATTGTCCATCACATGAGCTTTGATAACTGGCCTAAAACTTAACTACCTTAGACTTCCTTTCTTCATGAACCAACTAATTATCACTATGTGGAAAAAAACATAAAAAGCAACACTTCAACATTATTTAACTTAAATGTGGCAGAGCTGGCTGACCAGCCAGGGGAAAAAAACCAGAACTGGTGACCCCCATGCCACATACACTCTCCCTGGTATGCTATGGTATATCTCTGCGGCCAAAGATTAAAGGCTTGGTCATGAAGCTAAAATGACCCCT
This sequence comes from Pandion haliaetus, assembly GCA_013401275.1. NCBI lineage: Eukaryota > Metazoa > Chordata > Aves > Accipitriformes > Pandionidae > Pandion > Pandion haliaetus. The sequence continues at coordinate 26,643 of VYZV01018114.1, forward strand.
TAGTTTTGAAGAACATTTATTTAGCCTTTCTTTAATATAATTTCTAGTTTATATGTTGACTAGAATGGATGACTCATATAAGTAAGAGATTGCAGTATGTCCTTAATTTACTATATTATTAATAAGGTACTATACACACACCCAGAAATGAGAATGGAAACACACAGGGCTCCATCAGCCTTGAAAGCTTACAGTCTTGATGATATACTCTTTTTTTTTAGCTGCTTACTTCCTACTGCACACAAATCAACCTAATTATCTACAGAGTCATTTTTCAAATGTTAATTAATTTTAAAAATTTGGAGTCATTTGGCAACAAATCTCTCCTAGCTATACCTGGATACCCTTAATTGATTTTGGGTGGAGAAAGAATACATTTAAACACAAGACAATCTAATTTCAGACAAAAATCAATTCTATTTTTATCATGTTAGTGTTCAGGCTGAATAGCAATTCAAAGTCTTTGAAATATTTTCTTACACTTACTTAAAGAAAATGTTATCAATTTGCATTAAAATTAAATATTGTGTTTTTCATTTTGTTGAACTATTGAGAAGTCCGGAGTGGAATTTTCTGAAAGATGCAGAGATTGCTCGTAGTTTCCATAAAGACTCAAGTCTGGCAGTAAAATCCTTGTTAATTTTTGATTGCATTTTCCTAGACTCGTATTTTAGCACTGTACGTGGACTGCAATGACATATTGGGCAAACAACTTCGACCAATACTTTCAAATGTTAAAATTTAAATAGGAAGCCAAAAGCAATTATGACAAGTGTATAATCCATAAAACTGTCTTCACAATTAGTAGAGATGCTAGCATACTACTCAATCAAAATGTAATCAATGTATTCCATGTTAACAATCAAGGTATTCTGAAAATGTCTGCTTTATTGCCGAGCAAATTTAATCCCTTTATAATGGCCAAATTCTACTTTTATATTCACATTCAGTACAACCTACTGCCATACTAGCTCCCCTACTATTAACAAACCAGTGCTAAAAGAAATTATTAAAACTAAAAATATTGAAAATTGTTCTTTCTTAAGTGACAGTCTGGAAAGCTCCTTCAGCTTATTTTTCTAAAAATAATTTTGTGCTAGATCAGCTTTACAAAAAAAAAATCCACAAAAATATTTGTAACGGTTGTTCTAGTCAGTGTTAGAGCTGTTCTTGGAACCAAAGAGTATATGATAGAACTTTTTTGCCATTTTCTTTTCTTTGTATAGACGTTGAAATGATGGATATCTAAACTGTATGCCTACCAGTGATCCTGCAGTACCGATTTCATTTCTGTGAGATGCATAATATTTTGCACTTTAACACTGCCTCCAACTGCTCAAGGTAGGAAAACCAATTATGCAAATTTATTGCAAGGCAGAAGGTACCACGGTTTCCTGAGGCAGTGACAAAAAGGCTCTTGAGGCAGATCTACATTATAGTTTCAAAATGAAGTGGCTCATTGGGTTTCAGTACTCTTTTGCATTTTGGTTTGGCAGTAGGGTAAATTATTGGGAAACTGACCTCTTCAAGTGTCTGTGCTCGCTATGCAAAATATGCTCATGTGGATACAACAAAAATGAGAGGTTGAATGAGAATCACTTAAAGGATAGCAAAAAATTTTATCATTGTAGTTTTTGTGTGGTAGCTCAACACTGGAATAAGCCTTTGAAAATGGTGGGGTTTAGCAGAATACTTGATTAGCGCTTTTAATAATACAGGTAAAAAAATAACATTTAAAATAGTGGTAAAAATTCTGCTCACTGTGAAAGAGGGGCAATGTTTATTATAATAACCCTTTAAACCCATGTAAAATCCTCTGATCCATTACATATTGCAACAGATACTGACAAAGGACACTATTTACACTATGTTTTATCTTTGAAAACTAATGGCCTGAAAATGCCAAAGTCTTAATTACTTCTATAATACCACTTAGATGAATAAGTACTATTAATGGAATTAGTCAAGAGCAAATCACGTCAAACCAATCTCATTTCCTTCCACAACGTGGTTACAAGCCTTGTAAGTGGGAGAGCAGCAGTAGATGATGTGTATCTCAGAGCTTTAAACAAATCTCACATGACATAAGGAAGAAACCCATGGTTTTTATGAAAATTCTATGGAGCGGATGTAAACCGTCTGGAAAACCAAATCTATAACCAGAACATTTATCAGTGCTTCAGTATTAGTAGTATTAAAAAAAAAACCCAACCAGGTGGCATCTGTCCTGGCAACAGGTCTCTCTGTTCTTTTAATTAGTGACCCAAACGATGAAACGGAGTATCTTATATTTGCAGAGGACACAAACGAAGGAGGGAGCACGATCTTGGCCATTTTGCAGGCCAAGATGAGCAATTCAAAAGGCACCGACAAGCTGAAGGAGTGCTGCACAGAAAACCAGGACGAGGTTCAGCGGGGACAAGTACAGCACTATGAGGAATAACCCCAAACCGAGTGCAACGCACGTGGTCGCTCGGTATTTTCCCCTCGGGCTCAGTTTTCTCGCAGACCGCGGCAAGGAGTTGCTTTTTTATGCTGCTGCTGCCTCACGGTGCCACCGATCGGCACTTTATTCGGGAAGGCTTTGGTCTGTTCCGCCTAGGTCCGCAGCCGCAGCAGTTCTCTCAGCGCAAAACCCTCCATCTACAGCAAGCTCTCCACGGGCCTGCTGGGTTCGCCCGGCTCCAGCCCCGACGCCGGGGCTCCGGGGAGCCTCCCGCGCTGCGCCGGGGCCAAAGCCCCGACCGAACGGGGAGAGGCGCGGCCCGGCCCGGCGCAGGGGGCGGGCCCG
>VYZV01018115.1:376-73485 GCA_013401275.1 Pandion haliaetus
CCTGGCCGGTCTGGCAGGAACCGGTGGCAGCGAGTGCCGCCCCGCGCGGGGCGTGCGAACACACGCCGGTAACACCCAGAAGGAGATGGAGACGGGAGCGACCTGCCGCGGGGCAGGCGTGATGCCCAGGGCTCGCCACCCCTCCCCGTACCATTGCCTCCTGGAAGTCAGGAAAACACTACGACCGACTGGGTGATGGTCACGCACACGGCTGCGTGACGCCTTCCTTGCCAAAACCACACCAGGTCTCACAGCAGCCTTGCAAGGCTGTGTTTTGCAAAGGCGGGCGTCCACCGGCCCGCCAAACCTCTGTCTTAACTCCGTGATGCCGGAGCTGCCGTGCAGCCCCTCTCTGGGAAAGCACGCTCCTTGCTCCGACCAGGTGCCACTTCTGCATTGCGCTGCTGCTCACGCGGAGATGGGGCTGTCCTGTTGCTTTGCCCGCGTTGGACAGCCCTGGGAAAACCCCCAATACAAGTCATGGGAGGAGCCCAAGGACAAAGAAGACGTGAGCCGCTTGATCCCCCAGGGAGCTGCTTTGGGACCCAGATTACCAGAAAAGGGCTGTTTTTTCTCCCCGTGAGGTTAGATCTTAACTCTCTGGTCTGGTGGATCACAGGAGTGTGCCAGCGGGTACTAAGAGGGGAAAGAGAAAGACAAAAATGAGCAGGGGTGGCAGGACAGCCCCTTTCCACAGGTAGCTCGCTGCCAGGTGATAAGTGCTGTGCCCTAACGTTCTGGCAGCCCAAGAAGTTCCTCACCAAGGCAGAGTGTGATGAAACCTGAAATCCTGACTGTTTCTAAAGAAAAATCCAAGCAGAAAGGACATCTAACGCTGACTGCAAGCAAACAGGCTCCAAGCTCCCAAGGATGTTTTGAGGGAGCTGTAGGCTTTCCTTTCTCTCCCACAGGTCACTTTTTAGCAGCTTGATCCCATTCTTGCCATTTCCTAATACAAAGCACACATATCTCCAGCAGGGAGCGGGGCGTGCTACAGCCATGGTCCCCAGTTGCCAGCCAGACCCATAGGCCTATTGCAACCTCCCTGCATCCCCTGATGCAAGGCACAGCCCCGGGAGCTGGTGCCTGCAGCAGGAACAGCACTGGTGCTCCCCTCTGCTCTCACACCAGCTGTGTCCCATCTGGAAGGGGATGCAGGAAAATGAGAGCCTTTCCCAGGGGGGCCTGTGGTTCGAAGGTCTCCATCAAGGATTTTGGGTGGCTGAAGTCACCCATTTACTCTGCTCAGTACCCTGCTCTGGGTGCCTGTCTGGCAGCAATGCCTCATGCAAACAGCTAAGAACAACCGTCTCTTCTACACACAGGGGGAAACTGAGGCACAGCAGCACACCCAGACATGCTTTGCAGGGCTGCAACCAAGTGTCCAACGTGCCAGCTCTCTCACTGCCCTTGCCTAGTTGAGTAATTCAACTGTCATCCCAGGAAGCCAGAAAACTTTGCTTCAGTCTGTTGTATGGCAAGAAACAGGAAAAAACATGTCTACCTGAATGCTGATCCTAACATGCAGTTGTGGGGTCCACCTACATTGGGTGCATGAGCCCCCTTTTTGGCTCCCCAGCAGGCCCTGGAGAGCCATGCATGTCTGCACTTCATGGTGGAGCAGAGAGGAGAGCAAATTTTGGAGGCTGAGGAAAGCCCAGGTTTCTGCAACAGAAAAGGATCTGAGCGCTACCTACACCAGGAGAGCAACCTGGAGAGGGGATACCAGCAGACCTCTGCAGACTGTGGACCCCTTCGTGCTTTGGGACCACCACACCCTGGGACAAGCACCACTCCCCAGCCCCAGCATGGCAGCCCCACACCATCGAGCTGTGGGATGCCCAGGTGGCCCCAGTCTGGTGGCAGTCAGCCTGGCATGCTGCTCTGGTTTGGAAATTGGGGTACAGCCACCCACTAGGCACAGCTGGAGCACCTCCTTCGGGAAAGCCGTCACTCCAGGCTGTAGATGTCATGAATGCCTCAAAAAGGACCACATCTGACACAGTCACCCTTCAGCTTTAAAAATCTCATTCTGGGTCACTTATTTCTTTGTTTCTGAGACATAAAACTGGGCAGGACAGGTGGGCAGCTGTGCTAGGCTTGTGTGCCCCGCAGACATCTGTGAACAGGGCCAGCGCAGCTCCCACCAGCTGACTCCCTGCATAAACATCACATCTCCCCATACCAGCTCCCCAGGGCTTAACGCCCTGCAAGGGCTGACAAGTCGGTGGGAACAGCAGCCTGCCAGGAGCCAGGGGCAGGCTAACACCATGGCCGTGGAGGGGACCCAGCATTCTGAAGGCAGCTCACAAGGACTTTCCTTCACCACTGGGCAAAGGAGGCCTGGCTGAGCAAAGCTCAGAGAGCAGGGGCGTGGGATGCAGGAGGGACCGCAGCTGTCCCACCATGCATGCAGCTCGTTACGGGGCTGTTCCTCTCTGAACCCTGCAGCACTGATGACTGCAGTCCTTGGAACAACTCCTCGCTGCAGCCCAGAGCAAGGAGACCATTGCTGTGTAAATCAGAGGGAGCATACGTAACCCTGCATACCCAGCCTGCCTCAGGAGTTCGGTGCTCCCTCTTTGGGTGCTTGGGTACAGTCTTAGCAGAGTGACTGTTGTGAACGTTGGACTGCAGCTCATGTTCACCCTCTCGGGGTCGTGGCAGAAGGGCTCCCTGGCAGTGCAGCTACCCAGGGCTTTGTCACGCCTGGCTTTAAGCACCCTGCGCCCATCCCTAGGTCCCAGGGCATTAAGGCCCCAGGAGCTCATTGTGAGGCCATCTTTTCCACTCAGACTTTACCCTACGGCAGAGCACTTCTGACATCCCATTCCTTGAATGCAGGACATCTGCTCATAAGCATGATGCTAGCGTGAACCGCATACCTAAAAACCTGACAATGATCTTTCTGAGCCAGGAGATCAGCCAGGTATTAAGTGAGGCCCTCAGCCAAACCACAGAATAGCTTCAAAAGCATACAGTATGTGATATTAATAGAGAGCCATGGAGACAAACGCTCGGTCCTAAAGAAACGCAGAGAACAAGACAGAAAGGGATTATCGGAAGCAGTCCTGGGCTCACTATGAACAGGGCAGGGACGACACACATTCACTGAGACAAACCTGAGACACAAACGCCTCGCAGGAGAAGGAGATTATAAATGACCAAAGCCCTTTTACCCACAATTTATAGCAGATGTGTCTCAAATGCCCCCCAACACTGCCTGCAGACTGGGATTCACATCTACAATTCACGCTGCTGCACACCTGCTCTCATAAGCAATTCTTCAAGTCCTCCTTTCACCACTATCGCTAAAGCACCTTACATCTTTCCTTCAGAAAAAAAGAAAAGAAAAAAACACAGCAGCAAATACCTTTTTTGCTGGCAAATACTGGTTTTCAAAGCCAAGCCTGCTGCTCCTGCTAGGAGTGATGGGGTAACTGGCCCACAACCCTGCAGCTGTAGGGCCTTGAGGCCGCTCTAGCCTGGCTGTGCTCCTGCCCTGCCTGGGGAGGCTGTGAAGCACATGTGGGACTGTTTTGCCACACAGCAATTTGCACCTGAGCCTGCAAGAGCTCCTCTGGGTCTCCGTGGGCAGCACAGCTTCCCCCTCTCCCCGTCTCCTGACTGAAGCCTGGAGCCTCTCAGCCAGCCAAGGCTGCACATGCTGCTGTGCCACTTTGCACTTCTGCAGGAAATTTCCAAAGCTTTTCCCCCAGCTCAGAGTTCAGCAGCCAATTTATTCATTCACAAACATGAACAGCACCTGGCCAACTCGTGCGAACTTCTCAGCTCACCGTATTCGGTGTGGGCTTCACGTGCTGCACCTCCAGGAGCCACAGGCTTACGTGAAAACCCAGATTGCTTTCCTGTATTTTAAGTAGCAAAGCTCTGGCCTTCTGATTGCAGTGGTACGACAGCGTGCCAAATAGCTTGAAAAATCAGAAAGAAGCAAATAAATCTCAGCATGTGGTGTTTTCAAAATCTTCAATCTCCGGCTTTCTAGAAAACCAGAGGTGACATCTGAGCATCCAACTTTGATTGTCCTGGTCTCCCATGTCTGGAAACACGAGGTGTTTCTAAAACCATTTCAGGACCACTCTGCAGACCTCCTCCTGAAGTCTTAGAGAGCACAGGAAACCTGGGGCCATGGGCTGATCTGTGTCAGTGAGGACAGATGAAGTCAGGGCTAACAAGGGTGCCTGTGTGACCGATCCCTAGGGGGGGACATGTGCCAGAGGGGCTCAGGCCCCCCCCCCCCCCCTTTCCAGGTGTGCCTCTCACTACTGAAGGTGGAGGGAGCCATAGGCAAGTTAGGTGGGTCAGCCCTGACCTGAATGTCCTCACGGATAGATCCTACTGGTGGTGCACAGTGCACAGTGCACAGCTCCTGCCTGGGAGCACTGACTTTCACCCCGGCCAGCTGCAAGCATAGGCAGCACTTTCTGTCAGCACCTCTCCTTCAGCTCACCCACCTCTTATGCACCCCAGACACTCCTGCCCACGCAGATGCTCATGCCCACGCTCCCCATGGCCTCTTCCAAAGCCCAGTCACTCTCAAGAGCAGTGCTGGTAATATACTATGCTAGGTTATCTAGGTTACAGGATTGTCTCTCCCCTTCCAAGCATGCACATGCATGCACACACGTGCCGACACATACACAGGTGCAGGCACACACACCAGGCAGGTGCTGACACCATTCCCCAGGCTGTGACACAACAAGCCAGAGCGACTGAAAGTACCCAAGAGAAGGAGGAGCAAAGAAGAGGGAGACAAATCCATTGAGAAGACCCCAGGTGACAGTGGCAAACTGGGGACAAACAGGATTACAGAGCCCCTGAAGGAAGAGATCCCTGGGATCTGCTAATTCCCTCCCTGTCTCCAGAGCTCTCCCTGCACTTGCCAACGGGCTCTGGAGGCTTGCGTGTGGTGATGTGGGCTGCTTTTGGGAACCTCAGGCGTGTCAGTAGGTTAGCTACTTTTCTAACCTTGGCATCAGCCTTGTGCCAGCATCTCTGGTCTCCCGTGTGCCGGTCCATGTGGCCTCTGCACACCCTGCCCAGAGGAGGGGACAGCCTCTCCCCGCCAGAGTGGAGCAGGAGGGGGCACAAGTTTCTGCCAGGGCACTGTCCCCAGCGGCTGCCTGCATGCCACCAGCCTGATGCAGCAAGGAGGAACTGAGGGCACGCTGGAGCTGGGCTGGCAGTGTGAATGCTCATCCGTAGCTGTTGATACCTCTTGTTTTGTGCCAGCTGGTATTTCTGATGAGGTGGATGCTGGAGGTCAGGCCTTCTTCCAGGGATGCTTCTGTGCTTGGGCTCTGGAAATGCTCCTCTCCGAATCCCTGTTAAGTCACTTAAACCTTTTGGCGCCTCAATTCCCCATTGGTAAAGCAAGGCTTATATTTCCTCTGTCTGTCTTACCAGGATAGCTCATAAGCCATTTGGGACTGGAAAAGTCTCTGAATATGAATTTGTGTTTGGCTCGCACAGTGGGGTCCTGGGCTCGTTAGGGACTAAGGTGATTACTTGTGCTGTGTCTAGCAAGGAGAGACATGATACTATGATACTGTGGGTACTTGTGCCTGTGCTCAGAGATGGGAGTTTAGCAGGGATGACACAACACATGCTCCCAAGGCTGCCATGTCATTTCAAATTTCAGTCCCATGTAATGAGCATGGTGGTCTCAGCTCAGGCCTTCACAGACACCAATTTATCTTGTGCTGTTATTTGACAACAGACTCTTTGCAAAGGGGTCAGGACAGGTCACAAATAACCTTCAAAGACAGGGCTGCTATGGTGCTTGTGTGTTCACACATATTTATGCTGTACAGAAGCACAACACCTCAAATGAGAGTTATGCTCACCTAAAGCTGTGATGAACATCCTTCTTTCTTACTTTCCCTGCTGTGTCCCTGTGCCTGTCCTTCAATGATGGCTGTGTAAGGACGATGCAAATAAACACAGAGTGACCAGAGGAAATGAGGCAGTCCTGACCTAAGCTAACCCTCAGACACCCCTAATCCATCACGGCTGAGCACTCACACCTTTGCCACTGTGGCAACCCCCTCCATGGGGATTCAGCAGCAGAAACTCTCTGGAAAGGTGTGCATGCTAACAGGGCTGCCACACAAAGTTCCCAGGGCTTCCTGGGGGGCTCCTGGGGGAATTTTGGGGATTGAACCAGGGAATCTGGGGATTGCACAATACTTTGGTTTGGATGAAGGATGGTTTGGAGAAGGGTTGAAGGTGGGGAAAGGGAGGGATCCAGGTAGAACAGGGACGAACAAGCATGCAGTCTGTGCTGCCTTCTTATTTTCCTGTGTGGTGCATTCTTGTGTGTGTGTGTGATCCAGATCTGCTGGTGAACTTCAAGCCAGACTAGCCAGTGAGTACAACAGGCAGCGCTGGACTCAGATCCCGGAGAGGCTGAGAGGCTGGGAGGTGGATTCCGAGGAGGCTCTGAAAGGTTTTTTCCCTGAGCTGTAAGCCTCAGGAGTAGGATGGGGCTGTTCATGCTACCTATAGCCCACACACAGGCATTGCCCTCTTGCCTGCGCTGGTCTGCCTGTGTTTGGCTGTGCCTGCAGGGTGTGCGCCCCAGCGGGGATCTGGCTCAGCCTTGCTCTTGCCAGGACCTGGCAACAGTGGTAGGAAGCAGTTCCTTATCTCAACCAAATCCCTGGGACCTTCAGTACACAGGACTGAACTACCCTGAAGAGTCCTGGCCAAGGACATGCTTAGAAATAACATCTGGGACAGGACAGGCGTGGAATTCTATTAATTGCTCGGTTGCTCTGTGGTTTGTTTCTATGCTGCACCTGAATAAGTACAGCTCAAGAGCATCATTGTCAAAGTTGCAGCTGGGATGCAAGTCTGGCATAACAGCCCTGAAAGCATGCCAGGAAGGCTGCTTTTTGGCACCTGAAGCTATCTGTTAATAGTAAGATGATAATATATTGAGCCCTACCTAGTCCTGCCTTTGAAACTATTTATCATCAGGGCATCTTGTGCTGCTGGCTGGTAAGTGTAATGTACTGCCAGGGAGGATGAGCTGGCTTATCATCAGAAACACCTCCAGAGACAAGACAACATCAGGATGCCATGGAGCACCAGCCTAAAATGGCTTCTGACCTGCTCTCTGTTGCACCCCTGCACACAGCGCTGGCCCTGTAGGAGCTGACATGGCCAGCCCACCACATTCAAGTATCGAGGTTTTTTCTTTCTCAGCTCTTCCATGGGGCAGGGATGCTCCACCCTTGCTTTACACGGGTTTAGCAGCAAGTGGCTCATTCAAGATTCGGCGAGAAGCTTGATATGGAGTTGGGAGGGCAAATTCATGTCCCCATGCCAAAGTCCAGCCTGCCATCCAGCCTGTGGGGCTGCTCTTTCCCAGGGTCAGTGTCCTGCTGGTAGCTGGAGAGGCTTGGGAGGGTAGAAGCTGGCAGCATTGCTCTGCGCTGATCTGTGTGCTCCAGCCCTTAGGTAGGGTCCTTGGGCGTCTGTGCCCGCCAGCTTGCATCTGCCAACTGCTCAGAGAGCATGATTTACAGCTGACCTCTGAACAGCTGTTTGTGTGTATGGCACAAGAAGCCAGAGTGCTTCTCCTGCACAGGCTATGACAAGACAAGGAGGTCATGCTGCCGGTGCTGTGCCCTGGTGCAGGGCTGTCCTGGACAGACAGTGCCCACCTGAGCTTGCTGTGGAGCAGGCTGCCCTGGGCTGGAGTTATGCTCAGAGGGGTCAGGAGAGGGGCTTTTGCCTGAGTATGAAGCAACAGAGCAAAGATGAAAGGACATTGCACATTACAGGTGGTTGCTTCAGCCCTCACCTGCTCTGTAGCAGCAATCCTGACTGGCCTTTCCCCACGAGCTCTTTTGATCCACAGATCTCCAAGTGCTTCTGAGCCCTTCAGAAGGGACACCAGGACATGATGGCTTGCTCTTTCCAGACCTGCCCTAGCCTAGGCTCCTGCTGAAAACTCTCACACTGCGCTTGGGGAGTAGGGCTGGTGGGAGATGCAGGCAAAGGCTGTGGCACTTATTAACGTAGTTCCTCTGAGGAAATGTGGTCAACAGCGATTGATCAGCAAAACCACACAGAACAAACACTCTCTGCATGATGAGCGAGCACCAGAGTCACCCCACTCATACTGCTTGGGAACAGGCATGCTCTGTCTCCAGGACATGGGACAGGCTGTGCTGTGCCCACCTTGTTCACCCCATGACTGCATCCCACTCTAAAAGCATTGCTTGACTCATTGGAAGGCATGTTTGGAAGCATTTTTTTGCCGCCAAGGGGATAAAGTATTTTTTTTGGCAGGGAGGCCATGTGCTCATCAGAGCTCCCCAGTCTCCTCTACCTCAGAGAAGGATGGAGAGCAGAACCAGGCAGGGGAAGGAAAAGTGCTGGGCAGAGACGGGGATGTTTGCACTGTCAGCTGCCTTGGCTTCCCGTCCATCTGTGATTATCTAAGAACAGCTGTTAATGTCATGCATGGCCAAAAAAGTGAGTCGGAAGCACAAGAAGGAGTGTGGAAGAGTGCAAGGGGCAAAGATGCGCTGTTTCTCGCTGCCCACGCACCTCCTCCCACCTCCCTGGGCATTGGCAGTGCAGCTGCAGCAAGTCCCTCCCAGCTTTCAGGGCCCCCACTGGAGGCCACTGAGGTCCTCCATCAGCTGAAGAGTTTTTTGAAGATTTTGATGTTGGAAGTGGAGACAGTGAAGTGACAGGGCCAGGGAGATTGAGCACAGTGGAAACCCATGAACATCTTTCCCAGACAGAAAAAACTGCTGTGTTCTAGCTCCACAAGGCTGGCGTGGTCCTGCCAAGGGGCTCAGTGGTGGCTGGGAGCCTGTGCAGCCCCTGCTCAGGCTCCTCTCCACTCGAGAGATGCTGGTGCCAGCTTTAACTTAGGAAGGTGGGCCCTAGGCAAACTTAGCTTGCACTAGGTTTGGTGTCACCGTGACCCAGGAGCTACTGGAATCCCAATTAGTACATGAAGCCTTCGTTTGCTCTGAGGTCTCTCTGCAGGGTGCAGCAGTGAGGCAGCAGACCAGTCACTCTCTGCATAAGCACCGGGAGTCTCAGGTCTGGTGCCTACCAAGCTTTTGCCTTCATGGGTAGCTGAAGGTGCTCAGCATCCTTTGGGATGTGCCTTGGGGCCGCTCTTGCAGTTGTCTAATTGCCCATACTCGGAGCAGGGTTTGAATCTGCAAATCTGGCCCCTCAAAGATAGAGGCATGACTGCCTCTGCAGCAGCATAGCTCTGTAGGACAGGGCATCGAGAGCGAAGCTGCCTCTTTTCCCTGTGCTGCATGAGAAGAGGCAGGAGGCTGAATGCTCCAGGGACAGAAGAAACTTGGGTCCATGAGAGTAAACCCCCCCCCCGCCCAATAACAACAAGGCCCTGAGTCCCAAGAGCTCTGCTCATTTCCTACCTGTGGAAAATAACCCCAGAAGAAAGGCAGCACCCAGCCTAAACAGGGTTTAATTTGCTGTTGACAATCCAGACAGTAATTATATTACCAGGTACCTGGCTTTTCATTAAGGCCCCATGCAGATGTTACTTTTCTGGAGCTAACATAAATGTACTCATTTGTCTTCATCAAAGCACACACACTCCCGGCCATCTCCCCGGTGACCTGGTGCAGCACTGGTGCTGTGCCCCTTTGTGAAGCAGCGCTCGCTGGCACTGGCAGGGTGCCTTATTCCCTCAGAAGGGCACATGGACCCAGGAAAGAGGTTCTTTGCAGTCACTGCCATCAGCCTTGTTCCTGTCACCGGTTTAGCCCTGCCATCATCCCTAGCACTGCCATCATTCCTGTCCCTGCCATTAGCCCTGTCCCCGCCATCAGCCCTGGTCCCTCTGTCAGCCCCCAGCTCTGCTGCCAGCCTCTTCAGGATGGGCAGCATGGATGAGGCAGGGCATTTCACTTCCCTGCAGACAATGTCTGGCACCTCTGGGCTACTTTTGTGGGTGAGCCAGGGAGCTTGGCCAAGCAGGGGACCACAATGCCCTCCCCAGTGCCAGCGATGGCCCTCATCCTGGTGCCCAGCCAGCCTCACACTGCCCACCCATCCCTTTCTCCCCCCAGGGCTGGGGACGTGGCCCTGCTCAGGGTGTCCCTGGCCACTCACTGCAGACTGAGCCCAAGATGAACAGAGCCACTGGCACAGGCCATGCAGAGAAAGGCGAGGGCTTGTTCTGCTCCTGGTGTCCCATTGCTGCCGTGGCAGGGGGTGGGCTCCAGCAGCAGAACCTACCTGGCCAGCTGGTAGGTAAGTGATGCAGGTGATCCCTTGGCCTCATTTGAGAAACAAGGGACCAGCATCCCAATGAGTACAGGCAGCACGAGGGTATGGCAGCAGAGTCTGCTTCTACCTTTACAACATGGGATCCCTCGGTCTGCTGGGGAATTGGGAGAAGGAGTGGGATGGGCAGGCCAGCTAGCATGGCAAAGCTGAGGAAGATGGAAAGGCACAGGCTGAGCACCATGCAGCATCCTGGTGTTGTCTGTGCAATTTTCGTACAGAAATGCACAGAGCAAGTTTGTGGCATTGCCAGTGCTAAATAACCCCTCACTCTTAACTTGCTTAAAAAAGCCTCTTCTTGTAGAAAATACTTTTCTGGCAGCAAATGTCACTGGATCCCTGTTAAAGCGCCCGACCACTGGAAAACAGCAGTGCAGAAGGGAATCTGGTGCCCAGGCTGAGCTAAGGCAGCTGGGGAAGAGCTCCAGCTCTCCAGACTGGGGTGGCCAGCTTACAAGTCAGGAATAACGTCAGGCCCTAGATGACAGATCTCTGGCTGAAATGCATTACCTGGATGAAGTGGTATTTCTTCCCTCCATCATTGTTTAATCTACTGCTGGGGGTGGGGGTGGGGGGAGCGGGGTGCAGGGGAGGAGGGACTTAGCGGGCTCAGAGGCCTGTGATGTGTGCAGCACATCGCGTCTTCTGCCTGCTTGGCAAGGGAGAGAAGAGGGGCAGAGCTCCACAGACCACGCAGCCTTCATTCAGTCCCTCTCAGCAATCATTCATGAATGCACAGATGTGATGAGAGAGTGTGCGCAGCTTGGTGGCACCTCGCTGTGTTGCAGCCCTGCAGCTGTGAGCCCTGGTCCCTCCCCTCCCTCTACCCTGCAAGGACTGGGACCCTCTGGCCTTTGCAGGACCTGCCATTGAGACAGTGCAGGGGATGCTATCCCCCATGCTCGCAGTATTGCTGGAGCATTGCACTGATCCTGCACCCCTGCTAGTTACATGCTCCTGCTCTCCCTTGGAGCAGCACTCAGCCTGGCCCCTCACACTGGGGTCATCAGCTGCATGCCGTACCATCAGCTCAGCATTAATGTTAGTGCGATGAACATCACTACTGCTGTTGTGCCACCTCCTACGGCAGGAATCCTAATCCTGACCCAATCACCGCTGTATTGCTATCCTCCTGGGTGGTGATACTCTCTGTACCATCTTAGCATGGCACGGAGAGACCAAACAAATGGGAAAAGCCCTTCCAGCCACCTCAGATCCAACAACTTGCTGAGGCTGTGGGTTTGATCCACTGGGGGTTTGACCACCAGCATGTATTTTCCCAGAGTTGATTATTCTTTTCAAAGTCCCACTTAGCTGGTCCTGAGACCACCCTCTCCTTATAACCTCTGGTTTGCTTCATAACTGGGTGCGACGGGTCCAAATTGATGGTGCTAAGCTCCATGTGGAGCTCTGTTGGGCCTGTGTTTTGTGGACAGGAAATGATGGCTCACTTCAAGATGTTTAATACCCAGCTCTCCTTTGCCTTCTTCACATGTTCTCCTGACTATTTCTGCTCACCTCTCGCTACTTTATCATGATGTCACCAACCTCCTGGAAGCTGGCGCTGTTCTGTGACCTTCAGCCTTAGAAAATCAAGCTGTCAGGCTCACAGAGGTGCATGGTTTTCCTAGACTTCTTATACTTGGGACCTGGGTTGGGAGGTGCAAAGCTAAATAAGTAAATAATGGCAAGACCCTCCAGATGCCATGACAGATGTCCTTCAGGACAGTCTGACTCTCTGATGCAACTGGGTTGACCATGGGGGAGATGAACTGCTAGGCCTGCTCCTGACCCTGGAGCCCTGTTTGCTGCTTCACCTCTGCCTCTTACCCCCTGTGTCCTCCTTCCTGCAACAGAGCTGCTCCTTTGCCTGCTGGAGCACAAGGCTGGCTGTCATGCAGGCTGCCCTGCAGCAGTGCTGGGATGCTCTGTGAATGCCACTGCTCCCACCAGTCAGCTCGTTTTCCCCTCTCCATTTCATCAGTGTGCTTGCCTGCATGCTCAAAGACTTTTACCTTGGATTTGGCAGAACTTGGCCCAAAAGTTTTGGGTGGGTTCAAATCCTCTGGGAGCAGTGTGGGAATGCAATGCAATAGCACACGGAAGTGGAGATTTCAGCAACCTGCAACAGTCCGTCGACCTGAAGACAACACGCATGACGTGCTCCCTGAATCAAGGTCACTTTGTGAGTCACATCACACCTTGTATGGAGTTTTATCTGGGACAGTAGCAACACAAGGGCCTATGCAGGGAGGAGGAATTAAGCCCATGTTGTATGAGTTGTGGCAAGGACTGCTGGAAGGTTAGGTCCTCAGCTACTGTGAGAGCCGCAGAAGACAACGACACACTCGCTTGCTTTCTACGAGGCAGCGACAAACACTTTTTAGCTGCCCATCAATCTTGTCAGAGGAGCAGGCACGGTGCAGAGGCTGGCAGGGCTTCTGCCTCTGCTGGGTCGGGGACCAGCCTTTCTCTCCAAGTGTGTGTGCTAGGAGGCTGGCAGGACGTGCCTGCCCTGGGCTCTGGCATGTGTGCTGCTGCAGACCAAGACTACAGGTTATGCATACATCTGATGAAAGCAGGGACCCCTGAAAGATTTTCTGAGCCTAAAAGTCATTGGCACATCACCACAACCCTCCAGGGCCAGCCCGCCTGCAGGGGCTGCCACAAGGGAACTACACTTGTGTGAGTTAGTGACACTGCTCTGTTGCTAACAGCTTGATTCTACTAATAACAACAGCTTCATTAATAAAAGGTGTTCTAACAAATATGGGTTGTGACCTGTATCTCCCCCAACTCGATCCCTCGACTGGGCAAAGGGAGCCCACACCATTGGCAGGATGGGGCCAGCTCCCACTGGGCTTCTCTGTGCCACAACTAGCTGGTGGAAGTAGGAAGGGCTTTGCACCATGCCTACAGGGACTGCTGCCCTTGGTCTCCAGCACTCTCCGGCTGGTTTGGTGTTTTATTCCCGAGTCTCAGCACTCAGGGCAAAGCCAGCTCAAGTCAAGACTCCCCAGGGGGCAGAATGTAGCGTGCCACATCCCACACAGCAGCCAGAAGGGAGGCCAGGGCACCACTGGTGAATCATTCCCACAGTGTGAGAAAGCTGCTCTGGGAGTCTCCTGAAGCCACAGGGATGACGACAGTTCCCTTGGATGGCCAAGGGGCTCCTTCACTGAGGCTCCCTAGCCTCTGCAGACAGCTGTCAGCTCCAGCTCACTGCTTGGCTGCATTTGGGACTGTATCCAACTTCATGCTTGAGGGTCCTGTCTGCTGAGCCATCCCCAGGATGCCACATTGTTCCTGCCAGCTCCACGGGTGAAAGCATGTTCAGAGTCACCTTCTTGAGATGTGTTCGGACCAGATTGAGCTGAGAAGGCACGCACTCTGCAGCTCCAGGGGTGAAAGGTGCCGAAGGCTTGCAAACCTCTGATCCTGTACCAGGAGCAGCTCCAGAGACATCTGCTGACATTCAGAACCACGGGCTCAGATGCATGAGGTCTAAATTTGCATAGAGTTTGCAGCAGGGAGCTCAGAGACTTGTATTTGTTTTTACAAATGGGAAGAAAAAACCCACCTCATGTAGCTGTAGTCTTTCCACTTTCACAGTGGTGATCAAACAACTGACTTGCTCCTTGGCTATGAACATGCCTTATTCCAGTGACCCACCTGGCTGGCCCAAAATGTACCCCTGGTCATTCCATTAAGAGTCTACCTCCCTGCCAGTTTCAGTGTGAGAAGTGAGTGTGGCAGTGGGTGCCA
Organism: Pandion haliaetus; assembly: GCA_013401275.1. NCBI lineage: Eukaryota > Metazoa > Chordata > Aves > Accipitriformes > Pandionidae > Pandion > Pandion haliaetus. Next base: position 14,456 of record VYZV01018115.1, read on the forward strand.
GCTGTGCAGCATGATATGGGCACTAGCAAGCAGGGAGTGGCTCAGTGGGGCTGGGGTCGCTGGCTCAGCCCCCTGCCCTGTTTGGCAGAGCTTTATCCTTCCAGACAGGTGGGTACTGCTTTGGGTAGCAATGCAGAGCAGGGGTGCTATGGTAGTAACTCTACCGACCAAAAAATAACTCCTGCTCCTGTCCTGCAGTGCATGCCACAACACCTTTTCCTAGTTCCAGACCTGCTAATTGCTCACACTATCAAAGTGACTGTGAAGAGGAGACAGCAAACACTTGTAAATACTCAGTAATGAAGATTAAGCAGCTGAGCCTGGAGGGTCTTGCAGAAGCCCTGTGTTGTCTTGTTTGTGAAGAAATGCCATGGAGCTGCCCCTACAAGGCTTGATCTCCACAAGCTGCTGCTGCTCAAGATTTGGTAATGCTCATGTCAACAGCTAGCAAGACACCCAGGTATCCCCAGACCAGCTCGTGAAAGCCATTAGCCTCCTCTGTTCAGCCATGGCCATCCTTCCTTCTCGGCCTGAGGTGTAAGAGATGCTGGAGCTTTGCTCAGTCTCTGGCTTGACCTCCCTCTTAAGAGCCCCAGCTCATGGCACTTGTCCTTGGACTCTTTCCAATTGCTCAGGCTCTTTGCAATTGCTTGGGCTTTTTGCAATACTCCCCCCTGCCAGATGAGCCACGGAAAGCCATAAAGCCAAGCTTTGCCTTAAGCCAGCAGCGGGGCAGGGGCCAGTTGTCTCTGGGAGCCAGCCCATCCCGTGGCACTGGGTCCCAGACACGTTCAGTCCCCAGCCCTCTGGGTGGCTGAAGGCCGGACAGAGAGATGTGTTGGGTGTCACAGCACAGCACCTGCAGTCTGTGCACCCTGCTGAAGGTGGTACAGACGGTGTGTGCTGCATGTATTGTTTTTGCCATTAGGACAATACTCTGCCGTGCAAGAATAAATGGCGTGTGCCATTGTTGTAGATTACTAAATAGCGTTATATTACACAGCTAATCAACTCTGCTTCAACAACTCAGAAAATGCACTATTTTTGTCTTGCTGTCTGGGTAGGAATCTCATTCCAGGTGATTTCTCCCAGGGACTTTGCCTCCTCAGGTCTCCTACACAAATCCACCTATGAATCACATTAGCAAGACTCACAGATCCTTCTGACCTTAGATCCTTCAGCAAACGGCCCACTAAACCTTTGCTCTGGGCTGTGTACACATCAGCTGCAGCAAAGGAAATAATTCATAAGGAGAAAGGAGCCACTGTAGCTTGTGCTTTCTCACAGTGTTTCACCCCAAAAGATGATGGACAAGATCATAATCTGGAAGCTCTTGGGGAGATACACAACTAATAAACAGTAAAGGAAATGATCACCTATGACCTTCACAAGATCTATTTCCTCAGCAAGTCTTTGACAGACTTGAGCTTATTCTTCCTTTTTGGGCACTATAAAACGTAAGTACTAACTGAGAAGTGAGAGAAAGAGACCTGGCAACATGGGCAGATTATTGTTCTCTAGCAAACACGTCAATCTGGTTTGTCTAAGCATGCTGAGCATTGCCTGGCAATTGCTTGTGAGTAACTGAGCTTGGCCACTTCACTGATTTGCCCTTGAATGGGAGCAAAGTAGCCCTCTGTACCTCACCGGGTACTCCCGGAGGCACTAGCACCCCAGGGCTGCCCACACGCTGCCTTTCACCCTGCCAGGCGGCTCCGAGCCTCATGGCTGCCGTGTCTGGGTCTCCATTAGGAGTGAAAATAACCCTCCTCATGGCAAGAAATGTTCTGATGATAATCTCTACAGAGCTTTTGCAGTTGCTGGCAGAGGCACGGAGACATGGGGAGTCATGTAAAAAGGCACCGACTGCTCGTGTCTTACAAAGCTGCCTGCCTGCCGTGTGGGGCATTGCAGCATTTGGACCCACTAGAGCAGTCAGATGTGGACTGAAATCTGGCAGGCGAAGGGGCAACAACCTAAGCTTGGGTTTAAGGCTGCCTCCTCCATCACAGCCATACTACAGGTGTATACCTCTCTGACCGAAGGCAGAAATTGGCTCATTTGGCATTGCCAATTTTGCAGTTTGCAATTTTTGCAGTTGGCTTTGCTTCTGTATACAAGATGAATCTCTAAACATGCCTCCCATGATTTGTTTGCTTGTCCTAGTCCCTGGGAATTTAAATTCAGCCACCTGCAGACATCTCCTTAAGAGCTCCTACTTCTCTGCATGTTTCCAGTGGAGCACAGCTTGGCACGCCTTCCTCCCACCTGCTTGCTTTAACATCTCTGCAATTTGTCTCTGCAAGAGTACAGCCACTCCTGGGCTGGGCAGGTCATTTGGGCTTTCAAGCCCAATGGGGCAGGAGGAATATCAACTGGTGTGCCTACTATAAAGGTTGCCACATCCATTGCACTTTTGCCAAAAGTCTACAATGCAGAGGGGTGAACATGAGATGAAAGAGGCACACGGCCCTTGTGCGAGTCCCCTGCAAGGTGGACATCTCACTCTGCAGAGAAAAAGACGGAGGGAACAGATGCTTGGTCATTTCAGAAATGTTATTTCCCGTATCTGCAGCTTAAAACCTATGTGGTGCTTTACAATAAAAAGCAACAGGGCAGTCTTCAGTGCCTGGCATGCACTAGGCATCTAGGGGCTTTTTCAGACTGCTGTTTGATTAGTGCAGTGAGCAGCCTGACTCCTGGAAGCTGCTGAGTTCCCAAAACTCCCTGCGATCCATTAGGTCAGCAGTGTCTTAGCACTGGTGAGCGTCTGGCACAGGGGGAGATCTTCAAATTAGCTAGTGGTCAGACAATCTTTTCACGGTCCTCCTGTGTTCCCAGAGCACTGTCATGACTCATGATGCTATATATATTTATATGTATAAATTTGGAATCAAAGACCCATCAAGTCATTAAAAATCTGCTTTCCCTGCATGGCCCTGAATTTGCTGGTGCTCCTGCTGCTCTCACGTGTGCAGTGGGCAGCAGAAGCATTCTCCCAGCTCTGCTTTGCCAGCACCGGAGGAGGAAGAGTGTGATTTCCAAGAGGAATGATAGAATTGTGAAAACCTTTGATAGCTTGGGGGACAGGGTGGTACCCGGGGCCCTTTCAGGGGTGGCTGCTGCAGGTGACTTGGATGAGATGAAAGGGAGGCTACAGATGCAGGCTGGACACCTTCCACCCTCTGCCACCTCCGGCTCTAGGAGAGAAGGGGACTTCTCACCCCCTTCCCAGGACACAGCCTCACAGATGGGTCTCCGGATAAGGTGACAGCCTGCAATCTCACCTCTGTCCTGACCTGACCTGCCATGTACACTCGTGGGGAGTCCACTGCAGTACTTCAAAAAAATTTTGTAGCTTAGTGCCACTCCAAGAGGAAAGTGCTCTGAAAGTTGCTCTTCCTGCCTCTTTGCTCAGAATTGTGTCTAGGATATATTCATGTTGTCTGCAGTGCAAGTGAGTAAATGACTTCCAAAGCAGCTGCTTTATTTGTGGGTTTGATAGACAGCTGAACTTCTAAGGCCTTGAGAGCAGCCTGCTGGATCACAGCACTGTCCCCCTTAGCTCAGATCAGGCTTTTGTCAACTTTTTTTCTACTCTGGTCACCACTCAATCTGATAAGCACATCAGGAGGTCCCGAGGTCCCACCACCTTCATGGAGCACAAGGACCCAGCATCTTGCAGGATTGTTCTTTCAGAGGTGAAATTTTACTCCTCTGCCTGAGACAAAAAAAATGTAGAAAAAATCCAACTTTTTTCCCTACTAGTTGGTTCTCCCGTTACAGCACTAGAAATAACAGCAGCCTTTTTGTTCCCATAAGATCTCACGGGAACCCTTTAAGGTGACAGGCAAACTGTACGTAAAATGATCTCAGTACCCTTGCTTCAAGTGCCAAGCCTGGTGGGCCCTCAGAAACATCCTCCCGACAGAAAAAATGTGATGAGCATTCATTTATCTTTTCACTGGCTTAATATACTGAGGATATAATCTGTGCCCACTGAAAGGAGCAACTTCTATTCAATTTTATCACCCTGTTTTGAAGTTGAAATACTTTGGCCAAGTTTCCCCTGTTTTACTTGTTGATTATATTCATTTTTGTAGACCTTGGATAAATTTTCAGTGAATAGCCCTGTAAGTGTCTTGGCCATATTTGTGGGAAATGAGGTTTTCTGAACTGATGTACACGCAAAAGGAGGAAAAGAAAGAGAAAGAAATAAAAAGAAAGAAGAAATCTATCAACAATAGGAAGCCCGTGTTCAAGTTATACATAATTTATTATTCTGCCACATGCAATTTATCTTCTGACATATGCTACTGTAGCATATGGCATATGTATAAAACAGGGAAATGCAGAATTAGGGAAAGGCTAAGTTCCTGCAGGTTACCACTTCTGACAGGGCTGTTATTATTTCATTACTGCATCTGCTGCAGTCCTGCCTAGAGCAGGACCTTGCAAGGACTTTCTCCTTCACCACATCGTGCAAACAGGTTCAGAAGCCATTCCTACTCCAGCTGGTTCCTGCCTAGGATGTGGCAGTCTGGTACACACACTCCTACTTGGGAAACAGCCCCTTTCACCTCCAGCACACAAAATGCTAAGCATGTATTTTGCTTTAAACAGATGCTGTTGTTTTGGGGTTTAAGCAGATAACTGAAGTTATGCACTTGTTTAAGTGCTTTGCTGAAGGTGACCTGCAGAAGGAAGGAACTAAATATGAAACAGTGGGTAGAGCAGGCATAGGAGAGATGTGGGGCTGTGCTGGGATTGCCATGTATGTGACAGAGCTGTTAACAGCCTATCCAAACAGAAACCCCAACTAAACTCAAAGAGCAAACCTCAGTAACCCAACTGCTAACATTCTGCAACTTCTCAGCCAAATAAATTGAGCTACTTCTGACTTGTGACACTTGTGCTTGGCAGACTATGTCTTCGTGGACATCTCCAGTAGATGAAAGAGGGCTTAGTCTCTCTGGGATGATGCTGCATAAACACCCTCAACTACCCATGTTGCTCTCCTTAGACAATGCAACTTTATATCATCAGTGTTGTCGTTTCAGGCTTTTTGCTTTCACTTATTCATTTTGCAGAGGCTGTCTTTGCAAGCCCTCCGTAGTGCAATTGCACGTGGTCTTTGATGAGATGGTCATGAAGGGACTCCAGCTCTTCTCAGGAAAGCTTTTACACGAGGATCTTGGGAGCCGTGTTCTCACCACCACGCTTTGCGGATTCACGGCTCAGCTCCTGACGCTGCTGGAGACTGGCATCACGAGGCTTGTTTGTTTCCCAGCATGTTATTCACTGACTTTATTTTCCAGCCAAGAGAGCTTTGCAAATAATAATAAGAAAGGATGAATGGGATGGCATGGGATGATTAACCAAGATTTTCAAAGACGGGCCAGCAGTATGGATTGCCAGCAGCACAAGCACCTTGCAAACAAATGACTGTATCACACATCCTATCCTCTGCTGGACAAGGAGACATCCTTGCAGCCATTTGCCCTTAAGTAGATCAGTCGGCAACGATTATCTACGCTATCACATAGCACAACGAAGCTGTGTTTTCACAAATAGTCTCTCCTTTTTTGTTGTTGTTTTCAGGTTTTTGATCTCCTTACAGTAGAAACTCCTAGATTTATTCCTGCTCTCTGAATGCATTGCCACAACAGTTGGGATTTGATGCTGTTATAATCTTTCTGGACTATAAAAAACAAGTCATGTCTTTCAATAGCATATGGTTCTCCCCTTACAACAACAGACACCAGAACTTTCAATTAAGTTTCTGGAAGCAGTGCTGAAACACACATGACTCATTTCAAAAGTGCACTAACAAGTGAAATGATCCCATTTTTTGCCAGATCTCCGCTCATCAGGAAACAAACAGTATCTGATGTCTTTCTTTCTTTATACATTGACGAAAACAACACCCTTCTCCGTTGACACTGAGCTTGGGTAGAAATCGTCCAGCTAAATATTATAATATTTGATAATAGTCCTGCCAGCACGGAGCTGACTCATTTAATGTAATGTGCTACTCCCTGAAGATTGCTTTTCAGCACAGCAAACAATTAGCTAGTTCATTCATCCCAGCTTGAGAATGGTAGACAGTTACAGGACCACGGGTACTCTCGTAACAGGAGCTGATTTATCAACAATCGTAGTTGTTGCTCCTGTAATTAATCTTATGCTATTTCCACACACACTTACCCCTCCTCTGACACTCTGCTCTCGGTTCCCAACCACTTTTTTTATGCTCAGAATGGCATAGAAATAATTTTGAGTTCTAGTTAGTGACGCGGAATGATCAGGCAAGATCAAGCTGTGATTCAGGGGCTCTGCTCTCCAGCACTCTTCAAATACTGCCCTTTGCTTCTGTGGGGCAGAGCGCAGGTGCCCCAGCCACCGGCCCCAGCCCCAGCTTGCAGTGGCCATGGGCCAGCAGAGCACTGCCAGCACTGCTACTGCGATGCTACACAGTCCCAAGCTGGTATCCACATGCACGATGCCACAGCAGCTCATGGATGTGCGTCTGCTTCCTCCCACAGCTGTCCCAAGGGAGCAGCTGGCTCAGCCCCAGCGTGCCTGCGGATAGTCCCACACCTGGGGTGAGGAGACTCCTGCGTGCCTCCATCTCTGGGTCTTGACTAAAAACGGGGGGAGCATCCTTCTCCCCGATGCAGGTGGGGAAGCAGGCACCACAGGAAAGAGTATTTGTCCAAGGTCATGTGGTGAGCAAAAAAAGTTCTCAGATCTAGTGGGAGTTGGGATTCCCAGCAAGAGGCTTTAGGAGCTGGAGGTGGGAAGCAATTGCTAACCCCTCTGGCATATCTGCCTGCCTCTCCGCTCTGACTCCTCAGTGCTATTATTTTTCTGACTCAGCAATCCCGCAGCGCCCAGGCGCAGCTGAGGCACTGGCAGGGCTGCTGTCCCCTGACCCCCACCTCTGGGGCAGGCACAGCCTCCCTCCTCTGGGATCTGCTTCCCAGCTCGTTTTGGCAGTGTGAACCCCTGGCTAATTGAATCCTTGTTGTACCACTCCTTTTGGACACTGTTTGGGAGCACATTAGACACTTGTATTCTCCAGATCACATGAAGAAAATGGCAGATCCCTGGCAGCAAGTGTTTCTTTATCTCACATCTTTCCAAAAGAGATAGCTCCTGGGATTTTTTTTCCCTCTAGACTTGGGCTTTGACTGGAGATTTATTTTATTGTGTGTTCATTGCTATAATGCTTGCCAGTGTGAAGACGGTGACCTCAGCACCCAGATAAATGAATATAGCAATGAGTTCAGCAGCAGCATCCTTATAAATACCACCCAAATATGCACCATGGAAACCAGGAGAAAGGGAGGATGCCCAGGTAGGGATGGGAGGGACCATCTCCAGTGCCCTCAGAGGGCAGGACCGCATGGGTCTGGCTGGCCGTTAGGAGCCATTCCACTGCTGCAGAGGGCTGGCCGTGCTACCCCGTTGTCAGCGTGGGTTGCCCACCCTCCTGGGAGAGGGTAAGGATGCCCATGCAGTTGCCATTACTGCTTTTGGGGTAAACCCCATCCCTATGGATGTGCTGCCAGAAGGGTTGGAGCAGGGACGCCTCAGTGTCACCTCCCCATGGACACCACGAGGCAGGCGGCACAGAGATGCACACCTGCGTATCCATCTTTACAGCCCAGGGGCCGCGTGAGATGCCCTGGGGAGACAGACCAAGCCTAGCCCAGTATGCAACAGGTCTGCTTTGGCTCTAGGTCACTTTGCAGATGGCTCTGGCTTGTTGCCCATTCCTGCTCTGCTCTCTGTGGAGCAGCTCCATGAGCCCCTCTTTGCAAGGGCAGATATCCACATTTCTCCTTGGCCAGCCTGTGCCGGCAGGTAAGAACAGGTGCCCCAGCAACCCCCCAGCTGTGTGGCCCAACCATCCCAGTTTCTAGCACAGGCAGATGGTTTTTAGCATGCCCCAGACTTGATTGTGCTCCCATTTACCAACACTGATGACCTTCAGGGAACAGGGGCCTGGACAGATACCAGCCATTTGCGCTTCCACATTTCCCACTGTGCCACAGCCCTCGGGGCTGGGACTGATGTGCTGCGGCCTTGGTGCCCAGTGCCATCGGTCCCAGGTTCCCCCAAGGGGCTCTCCGCTGGCTTGGTGTGGACATGGGGCCGGGGGCACCTCGCTTCGGGATTTCTGGGGCAGTTTTCCAGTTGTTGCTGTCACCCTCGCCTGTACCACCTTGACAGCTGAGTCAAGACAGTTTGTTATTTCTTTGTAAGAGATGGGGAGATTTCCTTTTAAGAGATGCCCAGTCATGTCCCCCTCTGCATTCAATCTTCAGCTCCCTCCTCCCAGAGCCATCACAACCCTTCTGGAGCTCAGTAATTGGGACAAGGACCTTCTGCCTGACCCACCAGCTGCCCCCATCTCTCTCAGCCCCCTAATATTTCCGTAAATGCCTCCAGGAAGGTGCCACCACTGTGGTAAAGACAAGGCAATGTCTTTCCACTGTGTGCCCTGACCAAGGGAAAGCATCTGGTGCTGAGAGACTAAATCTAATTGCTTCTGTTAAATACCAGGTGAAGAGCTTTGGCCAAAAATGGGGGAGGGGAGGTTCAATTTGAAAAGCATTTTATTGTTTTTAAGTGACTGCTTTTGTGGCAGGTGTGCTGGAACAGCTGCTCTTTTTCTTTTCAACATTAAATGCACTGGTTTGAAACTGCAAGGTTTGGGGCTTTAACATTGAAACCTCACAAATTAAAAGAAAATGAGCATAAGCAGGAGGATCAGATAGTGCTCAGGGGCATGAAGGTCTTCCATTTCCACCAGATTAAACACTTCAGAGTGGCATTTTTCGTTTTTACTTGGTTGAGAAGTGTCACTTTTTCTGTTTTGGTCCAAACCAAACCAATTCCCTCTCCACCTCTCAGGAGTGTCCCAGGAAATCCTACACTCAACCTCAACTTTCTGAGAGCAACATCTGAATGGACTATCCACCCAAACCCTGATGGATCAGGATCATTCTGAATGTGCTTAATTTACGCATTTGATCCAATTCAGTACTACTCCTGTATCTCTTCATGAGCACAGCGCCTACTGCCTGTTTCTGGGTTCATCCCCTGAAGCACCAGAGAACTCAATCTCCAGCCAGAAAAACGTTACAGAAGATGCTGAATTTGCTGGAAAGTGCATTTCCCCAGACGTTAACTGAGCTACTCGTACATCAGCAAAGGTGGTGGTTAAGAGCTCATCTGGGCCAGGGTGAGTGCTTGGCCCTTGGCAGAATTTGAGGCTCAGTGCTTGGCTGGAGCAGAGAAGAGCCAAGAGGAGAAGCCCCACCATACCGCTGCTCTGACCTAAACACAGGCTGACTGTCAAATAAGCCGGCAAAACCCTGCTCGCCTAATCCTGCACATTAGAAATATTGACCATTACCACTGTATAAATGGGGAAGAATTGATATCAGCTCAGAGACAATCCCCAGACCAGAGGAGAGACAGAATTAACCAGCTTATTATTATTATTTAGTGCCTATATTGTGAGAACAGATGAATAATTCGTTTGCAAGGCTCTGCATGCAAGGCTGTTATGAAGCTTAATTCATTAGCGCTTGTAAAGTGACTTGAACTTGTGAGATGAAAGGTGCCCTCTGAGTGCCAAGTACTATTATGGCTCCAGTACTGTGGATCTTTAATAAGGATATTGAATGACTCCTCTGAGCCAGCACATTGCTTTTTAACGTCTTTATGGCTGTTTTTACAAGCACTATCCTAGACAGCCAAAAAAAAAAAGTTGCAAGAGAAAAAAACATCATAGCAGTACACACAGCTTAATGCACCTGCCAATTTTCCTCCCCACAGGGCAAGGCAGAGGGGATCAAGGCACTACTGCCTGCCATGGGGATGGATGGAGGGGGGCGGAGGCGGGCATTCCAGAAACCTGACTTTGCACAGCTGATGGACCCGGGTGACGACTCCGCTACACTCAGCCTCACTACCTGTCTGGCTCACCGCCTGCCAGTGGATGCCAGGCTTAGGGGTCTATCACCAGCCCTGCCGTGGCGACTTAAAGCTGTGACAGCTCTGGGGGCATCACTGGATGGAGACGGAGAGGGGGCAAGTGGGGAGAGAGAAACATCATGGTGGGTGGAAGCTGGGGACTGCTGGCAGGGTTTCTGGTTTGCCTGCAGGCTCCCAACCAAGCTGCCTTGCTCACCATGCCAATGAGTTTGGTTGATGGGTGGGGAGGTGACAGTGGGGGACCATCCACCCATCCCTGCCATCTACCCATCCATGACAGCCTGTTCTCACCTCCTCTGACAAACAGCCTGATGATGGGGGGAGTGGAAGACGCTTGATTTTCCTCTGATGTGCTCCACCTGCCATGCCAGGAGACATGTCCCCCTGTGCCTTCCCAGCTCTGCTCTGCCTGGCCACGGAGCTTGTTGGTGGAGCTGGTTTGCCCCACAGAGATGACGGGGCTGGCTCTTACAAGGCTTCCAGGGCCTCGGAAACACAGGCAAGCTGAATGACTTCACAGCAGAAGTGCTCACGTCCCAGTTTGTTTCCTCCAGACCCCTTCTGGCTCGCTCGCCGCCAACACAAACGCTGTCAACCCTCCTCTTCTCCTTGCTGGTGAGCAGATTTATGCTAGCTGACATGCTTTCCTTCCCCATGCAATGAGTGGACTTTCATGGACTCCCTCTATGGAGATTTCGTGACAATATCATTTCTCTGCTCAGCGCAGCCACTTGCTCCATGACAAAGCCATTATAACTCGGCCAGGCTCCGCCAAGCTCAGGCACGATGGGCTGCACACACCCTCTTTGGAAAGCCTGCTTCCATCACATTCATCTTCCTGCAGCTACTGTTGCTCATTTGTCAGGTAAGAAATCATGGCCATGGGTCCACAGAAAACTCTTCCCTGCCTTAGCAAGGTGGGAAGATCTTTCCCTATCTGAAGTCCCACCTATGGCATTTCTAATTGCTGCTGCATTTCCCATAAACTGTAATGGGTTTTGAAAACAATGCTTTCTAAAATTTCCCACTCGGAGGAGAGCAGAAAGTGTTGACGATGCATGCTGAACACAGCATGCCATCGTACTGCAAGCGCAATCTCCAAATGACCAGGAAAGCAGCAACTTCTTTAATTGAGGGAAAAATGAACCCTCCAAAGAGAAAGCAATGACCTTCTCATCTGCCTTCCTTTCTTCCTTCTCCAAATGTTGCTGCAACCAGCAAAACTGTCTCATTATCTACAGAGGCAGCTTTCACAAATTGCTCAATAAGGCATGCAGAGTGCAGCAAGTGTCTGGCTGGCTGGTGCTCGGCTGCTGTGTGGCTTGGCACGCCAGGGAGCGTGAGAGCTGGAGGACAAACTGCGGTCTTGCCTTTGCTGGGGGCTCAAGTGGAGTAAAGGAATCATCATTTGCTTTAATTATTCCAAAGCCTCTTTACTTGGAGGAAAATAAAATATTTATCAGAGACTCGTGGCTTTGGCAAAGGAGATTAAACTCAGATTAAATTTTTAGATGCCTGTAAAATTTAATTGGCATTAGTGTAGGACAGTTTCTGTCTCTGAAAATTAAAAGGGTTTTTCTGACCAGTGCTAGCCCGACCTTTGGAGAGCTGTCCCTTTCCAGCGTCCTCAGTGTTGCCCAGGGACCAACGTGGGCTGGCTGCCCCTGCACCACCACACTCCCACCCTACTCTGACAGCACCAACCACCTTAGATCTGGCAATGCTTCCAGCAGACACAGCCCTGTCACCATGCCCTGGGAGAACTTGGCAACTGTGATACAGATGGGCACCAGAGAGGGTTGATCTGCTTGGGAGAAGATGGAGCTGGTCAGCACTGACTGGTCATGCCTGTCTTCAGCAGGTCTGGGATTCAGGCCCAGCTGCATAGCCTATCTCCAGCTCTGATCCCATCACCTGATCGAGATAGCAGATGCTCACAATACATGCCTTTGAAGGAGCCTGGTCCTGGTAGACATTTCTAACTTCCCTGAGTGTTTTTGCATGGACACAGCCTTTGCAGCCTTCATTTTGTGATGGCCAGTAAACTGCCCTCTCCTAGTCCCAATTAGCTACTGAAATTCATTCCTCCCCCAAGCCTGAGCCTTGCTCAGCCCCTGCCTTTGCACCGTCCTTCCTGAACAAGGTGCCCGGGACAATGTACACCCCAGGGCAGATGAGCTTCCTCCAGTCAGCTAGAAAACAAAGCACACCAGGTCGGTGTGCATGCCTACATGGTGAAGAGACAAGCAAGGCACACCCACGGCAACTGTACACACCAGGGGAGAAGCTGGGGAGGGGGGCGGGGGGGGAGGCACATATCAGATTATAATGGCTAAAGTGCTAATTATTCTTTGCCAGTCTTGCAGAAAATCTGTTCTCTCTCTCTCATGCATGCATAGCAATTTGTGTTCTTGCTCTCTCACTTTTTAAAGTGATGCTTTATGTCTGAATAAAAGCAAAAAATGGTCAAATTGTGCTCTTCAAAGGGATGGAGACCAATTGTCCCACTCAGGGATTTTCCCTTCAGGCAGCAGTTTTGTCAATGTTGTGTTTCCAGGCTGTACTCTGCAGACACCCTGGCCTCAGTTTGCCCTGCCTGTATGTTTTAGCACTCAGCATAGGCAGGAATCGAGTTATCCAGGTCTCTGCTCCTTGCTCTTATGCTGTACTTTTCCTTGTGCCGACAGCTTTGCAAGAGCTTGGGAAACACAATTTCACTTTGCTCTTATCCCTGGAGCAGAAACTCACAAGTACCAGGGAAATAAATCTAGACAGGTTGAACCACAACCTTGAAATCCAGAGAGCTGGATTCAGGTCTGGCATGGCAGGAATAACCCAGCAGCCTTACTTCCAAGAGAAACACCTGCCACTGAGATCAGAATTAATCCAATGAGTTTTAAAACATATCCTATCTCCCCTTGCTGTCCTCTGCTCCTGCATGAGCTCTTAGGTTTCCAAACCTACATGTGCTACCCCAGTTCTCTGCCTTCCCCAGAGTGGCTGCCTTTCAAATAATTTAATGGTTTCCTTTTTCAGCCAGCCTTGTCAATGCAAAGAGCGGGTTTTCATTTCAGGATTAATCTCCCCAACTCCACTCTTCCCAAAGGTTTACACAGACATTAAAGAGGTAACTCTTTGCTTTCCGGCAGGCAGAAAGCCTCTCTGGCATCACCTGACTGAATTAAACAGAGACATCAAAAGAACCCGTCAAATTCAATGTGACCAGACGGCGAGTGGAAGTCAGAGAAGCACCGAGGCAGAGCAAAGACTCAGTCTGCTGCTGCAGCAGATTTAAAAGAGGACAAATCCTGCAGAGATTTTTCCCCTTCAAGGGAAAAGAGGATGAAAGCACAAGGGTTCAAGCAGTCCCGACCACGCAGGATGCCACCGTGCAAGAGTGAGGCAGGGCTGTGTGGCTGACAGGCACTCGCTGCCTGGACCTTGATTGCTGGGCCTTTCCCCCCAGAGGCACTCAGATCTGCTTCACCATCAAACACGGCGGGTCCCTGCCAGGCCCAGGGGTCAGTGCTGGCTTATGCAAGAGGCACCCATGGGAGACGTGATGTGCTTGGTGTCTCAGAGGAGAGCTGAGGCAGCCGGGGACAGGTCCTGCAGGAAGGGCTCCCTGGGACCCTACGAGTGCTTTACTGGCCATGGTGGGCATGTGGCCTGCTCCCACACACGTGCTTCATTTCCATTCAGCTCAACACAACTCTCTGATTATAAACACACTTGATTCCCTTCCTGAATCGAGGCCACACTCCTATCTGATCCATCAGCCTGCAGGCAGGTTAGATATGCAACACAAAGCTGCAGTGAATCCATACAGCAGACTGCCTTGATGTAAAAAGTGAACTTATGTGAATAAAAATCAGGCAGGCTCTGATACACAAGGTTGCTATGACAGATATACTTCAGAGTATTTCAGTTAATTAGTACTTAATTAACCTTAATGCCTTGAAAAACTCTACAAGCCATACAAGTTGGTCTGTATGTTGTCACTCATGGCTCCCTACCTGTTTAGGCAGCTCACCCCAGCCAGTTTTTGCTTAAAGGGAAGCTGCAAAGTGAAATGCATTATTAACTCAACCTCTATAATCCTTTCATCACGCCTCCTGAGATGCTTTTTAATATCAAGCCTTCCAAGATGAAACATATGGAGATGCTAGGGATGAAAGAGAGACTGTAACATGGTGGCATTTCAAGTGACTGACTGAATGCCTGAGCTCACCGATGGCTGGTGAAGGCTGGAGGGGGCACAGTGCGATGGGGAGGGGTGGCTGTGAGAGCCCAGGGCATCACAGAGTGCTCAGTACTTGGGCAGTAGAAACCAGACCCTTCCACTGGGCTGGTATGTGGTCCACAGATGTTCCTGCCAGGTTGCAGCTGGAGAGGTGCAGGCAGGACCATGGGTGCTTAAAGATGGGCAATCTGAGCCTTCTCAGAGCACTGGCACTGAAACAGGGGGTGTGATGGGGACTGAGGGCTGGGTGAGGCCCCCCCGTACCTCATGGGAGCTGTGGAATCCTTGGAACAGGAGGGTGGCTCCCAACCAGAGCTTGACAGGGTGAGGTTGAGACTCCTGCTTTTCAGACTCCCACTACACTTGCTGAAGCCACACGACCTCCTCTTGCCTTGCTGCCCCTGGGAGTGACTGTAGCTTGCAGCATTTGTGCAGAGCCAGGTCCAGCCTCGCACAGCCAGAGGGGTTTGACACTGCATCAACAACCTGCCAGCCCTCGGAGGGGAGGTTACAATCACCAGTAAGCAACACGGGCGAAAGGAGGCATGAAGGATAGTAAAGGATGGAGTGATCCTCCCCAGTCCTTATGCAGGTCTCAGACACCACCACCCCAGAAGACATCCTGCAGGCAACAACCAAGAGAGAAGCCCAAGCTGGCACACGGAGGGAGAGGTCAGGAGAAGAACAAGGGAGACGTCAAGGGAGAAAAAAAATCCTTCAGGAGGAAGGATTGCAACATAGTGACTGCAAAGCCACCAGCTGGAGGCACAGCACAGCTCATCCCCCTTCTCTCCATAACAGCGCCCTGAGCCCCGAGGCAGCTCGCTGCACCCCAGCAAGCCAGCTGCCCCCCAGGAGTAGATCTGGATGAATATACAGCCTGACAAAATATAAGGACAAACCCCAAACATGGTGGCAGGAATTACAGAAATCCTTTTGGTTGATGGGAACTCCCAAATTTACAACAGTTTCTCCCAAGAGGTCACTCTGCAACCACGTGTGGTCACCACGGCAGACTGCGAGAGGTGGTAAGAGCCACTCTTTCTGCTAGGCAGGCATGAAAACCCTGCAAGCATTGCTTCGGGGCACCCCATTAGCACACATTACTCAGTTAGCTTTATACTGAATGTAAAAAAGCAGCAACAGCTGGAGATGAAATCTAATTTTCTGGGAGAAAATATGAATAAAATAGAATGTAGCTGCTGTGTGAATGAGTTTATCCTCTGTCAAGCACTTGTTACTGCTCTGGTGTGGTCTCTGTCACACCACAGAGGGTAAGCAATGTTAACATGTTTTCTTCCCTGTTCATTCTTCTGCCACAGCCAAGTGTCCGCAGAAGAAAACAGCACTGAGCACTGCCCCCATCACTGTGGGTTTGCAGGTGTCTGAGGTAGAGTGCGCAAGTATTTAATCATGGTAATTTCCAGTGAGGGATTCATTGACAGGGTAAGGACAAACCAATGTGCTGTTTGCCTCTTGCAGTCATGTCTTCTGCAAGCTGCGTTCCCCAAGTGCTTGTAAGCAAACTGCTGATCAGAAATCGTAGCTATAGGACTGACCATCCCACCTTCCCCTGCTCTCCCCAAATTGCCCCCCTGGTGACCAAGCCATGTGTATCCGGCAGGATGGTGAAGCCTCCACTGTGCCCAAGGTAGGATGCTCACAGGGTGCCGGGCACTGCCTGGCTGCCTGCAGTGGGGGTACCGGGCACACAAACCAGGGGAGTGCTCAGATAAGGGGCTACCACAAGCCAGGGGACAGAGGAACATCTGGTGGCCACCCCAAGCCAAGAGGGCATCCAGGGAGATCCAGGCAGGATTTCCTGATAGGTGCACACCAAGGCTGGCACTCAGGGTTCGCACTGAGACCCTCCCAGCCAGGAAGGAGGACAGGCAGCATGGGGAGAAACGAGCACATAGTTATTTACAGAGCAATCATGGATCAGAGCATTGGGAGCACCTGGATGGGGATGCGGCATCGAGCTGCCAGTCCACTGAAAGGCAGCTTGTTTGCAGGTATGACCCAGAACAATCCTTCACTGGACAAAACAAGTCCTAATTCTATTTTTACACTGAGGTAGTAAATGTGTCCTACGATACCCAGTGTGGCTTTTACAAGGAGAGAGACATCGCACACAGAAAAGGAAAAAAAACATCCTGAGTACAGCAGCCAAATTGATACAAGGACTGGAAAGGATGACTTGTGGGCAGAGACTAAGGGAATTTAATTTGTATAGCCTAGAAAGATGATGCCTGAGGGGGAACATGATAACACTATATAAATATCTAAAGGGCAGTTGTATGAAGAAGGGGAAAAAAAGTGACGCATGCACCAGCCGTGGGAGTGATGTGATGGACTGAAGAAGGGAACAGTTTCCCAAGGGAGCATGGCGGACTGTTACAGCCTGGTGGGCAGAGAGCAGAACAGCGTGCCTGGAGCCTGCACATGGTTTCCAGCCATGGCCAGGGCCAGAGCAAGGAGGATTGGGAAGGAGCAGCCTGGTACAAGCAGCAAGGGAGGCGTTCATGGCCCTTACATGGGACAGGCATGGCTGCGCTGCACAGGGGGTCAGGGTGGCACCTTCCCCTGCAAATACAAGCTGGTGACCCAGCATGCTGGAACTGCATTAGCACTGGGCATGTTAGTACTGGGCATATTAGCACGGGTGCTTTTCCTGCTGGCTCAGGGTGCTCGCTCAGCAGCACAAGCTGCCGCATGGCTCGGTGGCCAGGGAGAGCCAGACCGCTCCCATTCCCTTTGCTGTCTCAGCTTTCCAAAGGATGCCTGAGGACCAAGGTACCCAAACCCCTAATCCTTTCTAGCATAGCACACCAAGAGCCTCCCCACAAGACATTAGCCTCAGACTGACCTGCTTCCATCTATCTTGGCCATTAGGAAACCCACCCAGGCAGACCCAGACCGGGGTCTCTTTTTGGGTGTCCTTGGAGCAGATGATGAAGACAACCTACTGGGGCCTGGCTGTTTGAGAAGAGCACAACAACTGCAGTGGTCCCAAAATGGAGAAAGGAGTGAAGTGCACTGATGTCTGTGTTCCTGCCCCTTTCCTCTTTCTTTCTTGCAAATTTGAGTTGCTTTTTACAATCACAGTTGCTGCTTCTTCTTCAAAAAAAAGATTTTTCTCTCTGCCGTTGCCATGTGAAAAACCCACACAAACAACAAGAAAAACTGGCTACCTCTATGCAGAACCCAGCACAGCGACTGCAGCGCGACTGTCACACAGACAGCAGCCTAAAAAAACAGGGAGAAAAATAGATTTTTCCCTTCAGCCCTTTCAGACACATGACTTGGAGACTTATTATAGTAATAACAGGCAAAAGATTTTTTCAGAGGAGAGGCCGGTCTCCATTTGTTTCTTCCTTACATTGATGAAGTCCTTTCACCAATTTAAATGGGACAGATTCTGCTTTCAGTTGCCCTCATTTAGAGCCAAGCAGTCGATTGGTAATGAATCTCCCCGATGTATGGAATCCCTCAAACTTGGGTCCTTACCGTGAGGGAAGCGCATGCCATGGGGCAGAGCTTTTGTGAGATGGTGTTCAGTTAAACCTGCCATTAATTGCTCTCTACCTATTACAGCTAATTTGCTTGGATCGGAGCCCAGAGCATTCTTCATGAACCACCAGTTTACCAAACAATGCGGCACAAAACACAAAAGTGGTGTGTGCTGGCACTTGCGGCTCTCCTCCTCCAGCGAGCTGCCTAGAGAACAAACAGACGAGGTCTCACTATTCACATCCACCACCCGCAATGCCCAGGGAATGACCGTGGAGGCACATGGCTGGGAGACAGGAGCTCCAGCAGAAGATAAGCCTTTTGGATGATTGTCCTGGTATTTGCTTATCTCCAAAGGGTTTAAAACAAGAACGTGTTTGGATCTGCACATTTTCAAGTGCATCTCTAATTACCCAAGTTACTAGGAGTAGATGAATCTAAGATGCTGACACTCCATTGAAACATGGTGCCCTTTAATTCCTGCCCGGCCAGCTGTGGGTTGTCATGGAGACTACATCTGTCACCCATTTGTTCACAGACCTTTGAAATAACCCAGGCTAGCCAGACCTTTCCTGTTTTGGTGTGTGCCCATCCCAGATTTTGCTGTCCCCTCTTTTCTTTTACACCAGGAAAGTGTGTGATTCCCACTAGAGGTGACAGAGGGGCTGCCAGGCAGCCACCAGCGTCTGTCCAAGCCAGCCCTCCTCCCTCTGGACCTTGGGCTGGAGGGGACTCAGGGAGTTCTGTGCCTGGAAAGTACTTCAGCCCTGGTGGGTTTGAAGCAGGAACGGGTATGGGCCCAGGAGCAGAGATGCCCCATGCTGAAGTGATCCTGATTCATACCAATGGCTATTCTGGATTTCCATCACTAATCGGGAACAGACTCATGCCCAGCACTGCTACAGCTGAAACCAAAGTCATTCCGGGCTAGACTAATCCTTTCCCCACCTGAGACTTTACGCGATGGTCTCCGTATGGATCCTCCCTACATCTTCTGCCTAAAGCTCAATGACTATGAACCACCAGCTCCTTATCTGTTGCGCTGCATCTGTGGTGCAGACATCTGGCAGGATCCTCACCAAGGTGAGAGATTTGAAGGGATGCTCAGCTCAGGCTGCCCCAGCAAGTTAGGAAACACTTTGTTCACTGCTATGGACCTGCCTCGCAGGATTTACCCTCCTTATTTTCAGACACCAAGTTACAAGCCTTGCTTGGGCTCTCGACTATCCTGGCTTCACCATTGGGACAGGAGTCAGAGTAAGGGCAGCACGGGAGGGTGTTCAGCTTCCCTGGCCTCTGCGCTTCCAGCCACTCGCAGAGCACTGCTTTACCTGGGTTGCAAGTGGGGCCATCACAGACCCAGAAGAGAGCAGCAGGGCTGGGAGGCGGCAGTGTTGTCCACCCACGTGCACACACCTCTCACAGGGGGAAGGCAGAGGTTAAACTCATGACATCTCTTTGAGTGCAGCAACCCAGCAAGGCAGAGGAAGCCTGGTGTCCAGCACCTAGGGCTGGCAGAGAGAAGGCCAGTGTCCTTCCCATGAGTGGATGCCACTTGCTGTGTGACCCTGAGTCAGCCTCAGCTATCCACACTTTTCTCAGTGTGTCTAGTTTCCTGTTTGTCCTGCTGAACTGGCTAGCAGGACTGTCAAGCTCACTTCACTCATCCCTGGATGGCTTTGAAGCCCTGGAATGGGAGGTGCTGCTGAGGTAGTGTATTCGGTGTACCACTAAACAACAGCCTTAGGCTGACTCTATTTCAACAGCCAGGGGAGCGGGAGAGCATTTCAATGCCTGGGCAAGGCAGACAATTTATAGCCTGATGCTAAAAAGAACAACAGTGACAGAAAAGAGATACCAGGGCAAGCGTCACTCTTCATTTAATCCTGATGGATCTATTCTAGCAAAGCAGTGGATAAAGCCAGCTGTGAACATGTGTATGTTTCCCCGGGCCACCCTCAGACACCTTTGGTTTTGTGATTCAGAACTGTTTCCCTGTACTGCCCTTGCTCTCCAGCCTGAGCAGAGCTCCTCTGGGGACAGAGCCACAGGCAGGAGCACCAGCCAGTGCACCAGCTCACACCCCACTGTCAAAATGAAACCAGACCCATTCAGCACATTTCTCTGAGTGCTGTTTAAAGGCTCACAGACTCGAACGAATGAGTGAAGGCTTTTCAAAGGTTGCTCTGGAGGGTGTAAGCTGGCATGGGAAAATGAGGTACCTTTCGGTGTGGAGCCTGATCCACACAGGGGGATCATCAGAGGCTGAACCAAAAGCTGGACCTACAACATTTTTCTTGGCAGCCCATGAAGGCTTCACCACTCCATTCTCCAGAGCCACATTACTTTTGTTTATTACTTCTCCCACACTTTGATTTTAGCTCTTTCAGTTAAACTAAAAAAAGAGAGGGGAGTTAGTGATCACAGGTGACCTGCAAACCCTTTTGCTGTCCAGAAGGGTGCAGGGAGCTGGTCCAAGGGGCCATGGGTGTTTGCTGCTCAGCCAGGTCAGGCCATAGGAGATCGGGGCCATGCGTGGTGGAACAGGCACATTCACAATAGTCAGGAGCTGCGTGTGCAGGGTGAGAGGGTAGGGGGGACAGCAGGCAGGCAGAACCACATTGGTGGTGGTGAGGTAGACCTCTACAGCAGCAGGGTGCTTGGAGGTGTTCTACCTTACTACAGCAGAGAAAGAAATGCTGCAGAAGAAAGGTGTTAGACCCAAGGAAGGGCCAAGGCAGCTGGAGGAGCCCTTCAAGGGGGGCCAAAGGCCCAGACAATATCCCTTCTCCATGGCAGTCTGCCCAGGCTTCCCCAGCATACATCAGCCTGGAGGAGTAGGACAGGGCTCTGTCCAGATGTCTCCTGGATCAAGAATGTTTTAACCTGATCTCAAGCCCTGAGGCACAAGCAGGAGCCCTTTGGTGTGCCTAGTAGAAGGCCAGCATGATGCTCACCTCAGCCAAGGAAACCCAAACCTAGCCAAGATCAGAAACCTCCCTCTTCCAGCCCATGCTGGTATCTGGCTCAGCGGCACTGGTTACATGCTGCAGCCCCAGCCCTGGGAAGGACCTTTCAGCCCACCTCCTGGACTCCTCTGCACTGAGCACACCCAGGGTGCTGGCAAGAGTGTGCTGGCCACTGGTAAGTCCTCCCCAAGGCTCAGCACAGGGTGCTCACCCACACTCAGGGCCATGGGACTTCAGTCAGGGCACTGCTGGGAGTTGGGCTTCTTCTGGGCTTTTACTGCCAATGCATAATACACTTCATATCACTGCCCAGCAATGGAGAAGCAAACGGGCTTAAAGAGAGAGCCAGGGCAAAAATACCATGTATGTCTGCCCTGTCAGTCAGAAGTGAGCACTGCAGAGGGGCAGACAGCAGACAGCATGTCTGAACTGGACCAGGAAGGCGCAGAAGGACTGTGCCGGTCAGTGGATCTAGATCAGGACCATGGGAGAAGCTCCACCTCTTCCCTGCAATGACGGATCCTGCCTTTTTCACCCTCGGGTCCTCCTCTGCCCCAGTGAAAGCTTACACCTGAGAGCAGTGAGCCTGCTTCCAGTCCGGCAGGAGCAGTGCGGAGCTGCATGTCTGCAGCAGTGCATTGCCCCTGCCCGGCCAGCTGGCTGCATGGCACTGCATAGTGGGGAGCAGAGGTGCAGCCTGCACCCAGGCAAGTCCCTGCAACCCCAAATTGCTCAGCCTGGGCAGAGGGAGACTTCAGGTTCCACCTCCTACTTGGTGCCAAGAGGGATCTGTGAACTTCCTTCCCTCCCTCCATGGCTCCAGGACCCTTTGCCATCTGGGCACTAATCAAAACATATCCTTCCCCCTTCTGTCCCCAAGCCTAGCCCAGACCTTGCTGTTTACAGAGACTGAGCAAAATTGAGTGCACAGAGGGGAGAGGTAAATGTGGGCAGGCATCTGCAGAGCTGTGGCTAGGAGGGTCTGTTTGAACATCTAATTAGATCACAGCAAACCTCCTGAATGGCAAAGTTACAGCCCTGTCACCCCCTCGAGACATTGGGCCATGCCTGGATTGCTGTCTGATTCTGATCTACATAATTCACCATAATCCTTAAAACTGACTCAAGCAATGAGGTTCATTGCACAGCTCACTGGATTTAATCCACCACTCCAGCAGTGCTAACGAAGCTAATGGCATAGGCAGAGAAGGAACACATGTATAGCTAGGAGGCAGAGATAAAGCATTAATCCGACCATATGCTTTCAACCCACTTTACTCTTCCACCCTCACCCCAATGCCCTTTTGCAGCACTGGGGGAGACAAAAAACAGCGGGAAGAAAGAGGAAGGGAGGAAGACTGTCCCCTTGGATGGGTGTTCGTGTACGCTCGCACCTCCATGCACCCACAGCCCGCAGCAGCTCAGGTCAGAGCCGTGGGCAGAGCAGGGCTTGGAGGGGCTGAGGGGACCAAGCAGGAATTGGGATTCTGGGCGAGGGGAGGGAACAGCTCCTGGTCAGAGATGTGGCACCTGGTCTCATTTCTAGATACAGTCAATCTACCCCAACCTAATACGCTGAGACAGGCTGACATGACACCAAATCTCATGTGTGTGCAGCATTCCAGTACCACTTCCCACCAAACATCCTCCCACCCGCCTGGCACTGCCCCTGCTGCCACCATCAGTGACAGTCACCAGGCGTGCAGCACAGCCCCAGGGCCCCGTGTTCCACTCGGGAGCACTGGCTGGTCTCCATCTCACCTGCGTCCTCAAGCTGAGGGAGCAAGGGGTGGCTGCATGCAGAAGGCAAAGGCCTGGATGTAAAGAGCTGCGCTCACCTATCTGGGGAGAGCAGAGACACGTCTGTAGGATGGAGATGGGCCCGCCAGCCTGCCCAGCTACCAGACACATGTTCACACAAGGGCGGTACAAGTGGCATCCACTTCCCTGCCACTTTTCACCTGTGGACAGCTGAAGATGGGCTTCATTATGCCTGTGCACAGCACCCAGCACAGTGCAGGGCAGTGCTGCTGTGTATGACATTGCTCCCACCTTGCTGGGGCATCACCTCAAGACATTCATGTGGCTGGTGTGTAATGGGAGAGGGAAGGTGAGGAAGACCCTAAATGCCCCTCCACAGCTTGTCACCCCTGGGCTGGGAAGGGCACTGGGCAGGAGGCAGCAGGACTGTTTTCAGAGAGCTTTCTGGAGAGCAGAGAGCTTGGAGGAGAACGGGTGTTCTGTTAGTAAGCAAGGGGAAAGAGAATGCCCTGTCTATCCTAGGAGGCCGGCACGACGAGCCTGAGTATCCGCAGCTCCTTCTGCCTCAGTGCTGGGAAGAGAGCGGCTCAGGAGAACCAGGCACACAGCTACCACCTGTCTGGGAACGGCCTCCTCAGCTTTAGTGGTTGTTGAAAAGGGGCTTGAGCCACCAGCCAGTAACCAAATTGCTCATGCCTTTCAGCCCTCAAAGCCTGGCCAGTGCCTGCGCCATCCCAGCCACAGGAAGCAAACCCTGCTATTGCTGCTTTTAGGATCTGTCAGCAGGGAAAAGTGCTCTGCAGAGGCAAAGGCATTCAGAGCCCAAATTAGCCGCACTGGGCTCAATCTGAGATTTTGACAGCGGATGCCAAATTTATTTCCAAACGCACTCTGGAAATGTCACCGTGCTGGTCGGAAGGAATCGGGTACATGCTCCCTTTTAAATAGAACCAAGCATATGGGAGGAGGATGATTAGATTGCTTCCAAGCTGCCAAATTTCTTTGCTGCAGCTAAAAATCTTCCCCAAAATGTCCCAGCCCACAGTGCTTCTGAGCACTGAAGTCTGTGCTGAGACTTTTCCATTGACAGTTGTGGTCTAAGGAAGAACACACATCTCTCCAGTGAGGTCCCAGGTGGTCCCAGCTCTCAAGTAGCTGGGGATGTCCTGCCTCCCCTTGCAAGCCAGAGCAATTCCTCCATTCCTGCGACCCTACCCTGGGGAAGTGGCAGACTTTCCTTCTCCCTTTTACTCTGGCAAAAAAACAATGATCTCAGACCATCCCCTCTCCAGCGCAGCACCTGCCTGTTCAGGGCAGAGCCTCTCAAGGAGGAGCCATCTCCCTGCCAGAGGCTGGATGGCATCCCCCTAATCACGGCTGTGCAGACCCTGCTGTGCTGAGCCACCCCATCCTCAGCTACCCTCTTCCCAGCTCACCCATAAACCCAGCACACTGCAGTACAGAGGGGCAAAAGCAACGCAGCAGCTGTTTGCAAACCAAGAGGGGAGCAGTGAAAGCTCCTTTAGCTCCTGGAAGGTAAAGTCCCTGGGCTTTTGTAGTATGGCTTGCTTTCTTCAGTGTCTTCACCTGCTGGGACTCCAGTGCTCCCAGCTGCCAGCAGTGGGTCCCTTGCATGCCACACTCTGACACTTCAAGGTGACAGTGCAGCGTGACAGCTTGAGAAAGAGAAGTGCTCCCTCTGCACCCACTGTCCAGAGGTGGGATTCAGGCCCCACATTCAGCTGGGTATTGGGGATATGAGGGTGGGACCAGAGATGGGGATGTACTTATTAGTCAGTACCACAGAAATGATGCCTGTCCCTCAGAGGCACCTGGAGCCAAGCAGCTACAGCACTTTCCCTGCAGATCATCGCCAGGTTCACCCTCAGTCTGGGAGGAAGCAATGTAAGCCACCACAGCCTACTTTTTCCAGGCTGGAGGCAGGGTCAGCTGCCCAAAGTGCAAAGCATCAGCACTGTGATGTCCCTCACCACAGCCCCAATGAAAGGATGACCTTGGGATCACCCAAATCTTTCCTGCCCCACTGGGAGACTGAGAAGGGCACAAGTAGTTACTCTGTGCCTGGCAGGGGGGTTCCTTCTCTCTGTAGGTAATGCTAAAGCTTCCCCAGGGATCAGAGAGCATGATGGCCTTCCCAGGAGAGGACATGTGGTCAGCACCAGTTGCCAAATCTGGGGATAGTGCCGCCTCCCACCTAGCCTGCTCGAATTTCTGTCAGCCCAGTATGGGGGACAGCCAAGACCAAGCACACACTGTCCCTTCCACCAGCCATCCTCATTTTCCCAGCAAGAAAGCAAAGTATGCCCAGATCAGGAGCTGTGTCCTCCCTTCTGGTGCAGGACTGACTTGGGACACTTCTGAGTCCTCCAGGCCCTCTCCCTGGTACCCTATTGCCAAAGCATCCACCCACTTTCTCTACTAACACACTGATCTGCTGGATCACAGACACAAAAATCTCACTGTCTTACACCTGCTTCTACCTCCTCTATAGTGCTTTTCATGCCCAGGACTCCAAGGAAGGCACAAAGTGAAGCCAGCAGTCCTGTCCCTGCTCAGCAGACTGGGAAAATAAAGCACGTTGCAAGGAGGCAGCAAGCCCCAAACCAGCTGAGAGCAGAGCATCATCTTCTCCATGATCTGTAGGCAGTGTTCCACCCTCCAGGGCATACTGCCGCAGAGGGTCCCAGGAGGAATGTCCATAAACCTACCTGGCAGGCTCAGGGTCCCAGAGCCAGGAACTGACCTAGAACATGCTGTAAGGTGGTTGAACCCAGAAGGCACAAGCAGGAGGACTGTTGAGCCCAAGCAGTTAAAGCAAAGTGGCACAGCTGCTCCCAGCTCTGCTCTCAGCCCACACGCTGCTGAGTGGCGGGTGGGAGGTTTTTCTCTGCATTGCAAATCCCTTCTTACTTTAGTACTGCAGTGCTGCTTGGAAGGAAAACAACCACTCTGGAGAGAGAGCAAAGGGGTCCAGAACAGCACCTGCTCCTTCTCCTGCCCAAGACAGGTCCTGGAACTGGCCCTGGGAGAGCATGGCTCTGTAGATAAAGCTAAAGCTTCCTGAGCGGACAGCTTGGCTGGGAGCAGGAACCATCCATTCCCATTTTCCTGTGCTTGTCTTTGGCACAGAGAGTCCCGGCTGAGCTCTCTCTTCAAACCTGGGAAGCAGGAGAAGAGGAGGAGAAGGCAGAGGGAAAAAGGCTTCCAGGTCTGCGGAGGCTGGCTGGCAGCAGAACAAGAGCTGTGAGAAATAGTGGGAGCAAAGTGTTCACAGTGTGTGGCTGTAGCCCCTTTGCAGCGTGGGCCAGAGCGCTTCTGGGAGGATGTTAGTGCCATGCAGATGCACAGGCAGTGTGCAGCAGTGACTCCCGTGCTTTCTGTGCAGCCCCTCTGCCAGACCAGTTGGAAGACCCAGGTTGGGAGAAAACTGGACTTGGGGGATTTATTCCCTTTTTGGCATATGGTGTTGGGCAAGCTGCTAATTTCTGCCTGGTCGGTAAAGGGGGCTGTGCTCTGAGCCCCCAGGATTGTGGCTGCCCCTTTCCCAGAGGATTGATTTCATGCTGTGAGCTGCTCAGGTTACTGATGATCCCAACCTATAGATGCATCTCCACCTGTGCACATCTCCAACACCCAGCACCCACTTCACACAACCAAGTTCTCTTGCCAGACACAGGGCACTATTGGACTATGAAGATCTTTTGGGAATCCACAGCAAAACAATCGCCATGTTTGCTGGTGCACAAGTTCCCCCACCACCAAGTTTTTGGGAGCCACTTAACATTTGGCACTACTATCCAGGGAGAGAGAGGTTGGTTTTGTGAGCACACGTGTTCAGGGACTGATAGAGTGTGGAAGTCCAGGGACAGTGTCCGCAGGGTCCTTTACAGGTGACAAGCCTTTGGAGGGGCTCAGCCCCTGGGTGATGAAGGGGACAGGAGCACTGTGGAGCTGAGATTCAGTAACTGTGCAGGGGGCTTTCTATAGAGAGAGCCCATCTGGACTAGGGAGCCTCTGATGAGAAAGGCATGCTGCCTCTAAAAGCCATGACTCTTCCTCCCTCTAGGTCCTTGGAAACCAAGCAAAGAGGGATGGAGTGAGGGAGGTCATGCTCTCAGAAGGGCTGTCACCAAGGGACAGAAAATACCTGTGCTCTTGGCCCAGTCCACTTGTTCCTAGTGGGACTGTTCATGCTGATGAGAGCTTTGGAGGAGAAAGGAAAGAATAAAAACAGAAACCCCTAAAAACAAGGGACAGCAATCCCTGGCAGCAGAGAGCTGTTTCTGGGGCAGGGACCCAGGGTGGATTTCTTGCACCAAGGCTTCTGACAAGAAGCACCATCGGGACATGTGGTGTCGGGAGGTACCAGACCCACCTGCCCTTGGCCAAGCTAGCCCTGCAGGTCTGCCTCTGCAGTCCCATCCTCCCCACCACAGCATCTACCTGTTCACCTCTCTGAATTTATTCAGCTCGACTTTTTAGAACAAACCATTCATCCATCCATCTGTCCACCTGGCCATCTGTCCTTCCATAGTGTTCTCTTTTAACCACACAAAATCCAAATCCGTCAGTTGTCTGGATTGCTGTTTATTAAGGAAGGAAGTCACCTAATAGGTGACTATTTGGATCTCCATTTATTAGCTCGACAGGGAAGAAGGTATACTCTTACTTTTGTGCTAGCCAGAAGATGGATCTGCAGAGGTCTGGGCACCAACACTGCTTTGAAAACATGTGGCCTGGGGCAAAAGACACCAAGCTTTAAAGTCTGTCCTTTGCTTTTATTCTGTCTCTAAGCAAGCAAGCTTCCAGAAGGAGTACAGGTGCCTCCACCAGTGGTCGATGTGTAAAACCCAAAACAATCCCACAAGCTCATCACGTACAAATGTGGAAGCTGACTCTGCAAGCAGGCCAGACCTCTTCCCTTTGAAAGAAGGGCTAGAGCCTGTAAGTCAGGTGCTAGGTTTCATGGTTCCATCTTACTCATGTTGTCCTGTGCTAGCAATTCTCCAAGCTGAACATCAGCTCAGAACACCCTCCCGCAGCCAACCCTCACCCCTACAGAAACACCACTGCTCCAGGCTGTGCCAAACACTTTGGGAAAGACGGGTCCTGAGCCATGCTTTGTTACAGGTGTGCTTAGGGAATACATTCCTCTCAGGAGGAAACTTAGAGGGTATGGGCTAGAGGTTGGGCTGAACAGTGTAAATACTTGCCATCCCATCCTCTTCCACCACTCCCTGCTGTACTCAAGGAAGCAAGACTTTGTAGGGGAGCAGGCCCCTGGTCCTTCCCAAACAGGCTGGACCCTGACTTTGAACCAAGCCCTGGGGTAATCCTGCTCCAAGTTTCTGGCTCTGCCTGCAGCACATGTCAATAAGCAATGATGGAGCCTCAGATTAAGCTTCTCTTCAACATACCAAAGAAGGCCATTAGGAGTAAGAAGTCCTCAGTTGCCTCTTCTCAGAGCTCTGTGATCTTTAATCAGTCTCACACCTTAGTTTTTAATTTCAGATTCTCTCCCACAATACACAAAGGCTCTATCATCCCTCTCCTGCAGGCCAGCAGCTCCCTCCAGCCACACAGGCGAATCCTTGCAAGAGCACAGCAAATATATCCCTGCTCCCCCGCCTTGCCCAGCCTGGGCTCCTTTTCACCTCCAGACCCAAAGTCAGAGCATAGGGTGGTTTATGCAATTATCCAGCATAGATAGTAACCGTCCTAGAGGTCTCTGTGCACAGACACAAGGCAGCAAAGGGATGGGGGCTTCTAGGGCAAGCCTTCTTTCTCTTTTCAGTTAATTTGAGTTATTGGTTTCTCACAACTGATAGACAGCAGGAGGATTACCACGATACAGCCACATCTCTGGTGGAAGGGATTGTTTTGGTTCCAAATTCCCTGGGTAGAAATGCAAATGCAGAGTGAGACCAGAGTCCTGATGAGACATGTGGCAAGGGACAGGCAGTCACACCTGCATTTTCCAGTACTTTCAAGAAAGGTTGTGACAGCAGAAGTCCTGACTAGTGATAAGGACCCAAATACCCTTTCTGAAGACATGTTTCACTGAGCACCCTGTGCAGAAACTGCAAGAAGGTCCCTGCTTAAGACAGCCATGAGCAAAATCCTGTGTCTTGAAGGTGCTGAAGCATCCAGCCACTCTCAGATGGGTGTCAGGAGGGGTTTGGCCTCCTTGGCACTGAGTGAGCAGATGGAGGAGAGTAGCTCTGGGTCCTGCTCAGTGGCTCCATCTCCACCCGCACATGGTTGTCATGCCAAGGGTTGCTCACAGCAAGCTTGGCTGGGAGTGGGCACGCACCAGGCCTGGCTGTGCACAAGTGTCCTCTCCACGTTTGGGGAGAATGACCAGCTGCAAAGCCCAGCCAAGGCTGCTAGCCTGGCCTGGTGATGAGGGGGCAACTTTGTTCTGGGAAGAGGTGCAGGGAGAAGCTGGCCCTTCATTTCCAGCTTGCCTCACAACATGGGAGGGCAAAGGCACCCAGAGGTGGCTTGCACCAATGAAGCACCATGTACCCCACCACTGTGTTCTGCTCCTGTGATGTGTCCTTCACAGTGGGAAGGGCAGCTCTAGCAATAGTGAGATGCCCACTGCTCCTCCCTCCTGAGCATTACTGAATCATCACCTTGGATGCCAACCCACTGCCTGGCCATGCTATAAAGGAGGCAGGAAGCCAATCCAGCAGTGCAGCTATGCATCCCCCCAGCTAGGCTGTCCTGAGCTCTGCCACCCGCCTCCTGGGACATCACCTGCTACATGCTGGCACCCCCACCCGCAGACCAACACACTGTGCAGCCACAGCATCCCCACCTGCCAGCGTGGAGTCCACCACCATACCAGCACAGCAGGTATCTTCCAGTCGCACAGGCAGGGCAGGAGCACATCCTGTGCACACATCCTTGGCCCTGACCCTCCAGCCTCACAGGAACACAAGCAAAGACCTCACCAGGGCTTTTCTTCTCTCACATCCAGGTCAGAGAGGAAGAACCAAGCCTGCCTCTTCCCCCATGACACAGCTTCCCCAGCATGCCAGGCAGGGGCTGAGGGCACCAGGCAGCCTGAGGCATGGCTTGTCCCCTGCTGCCTGCTCAGCAGCCCATTGCAGGCAGGACCGTGGTTGCCTGGGCACAGAGGGGGCCAGGCTGCAAGCCTCCTGTATCTCAAGCACTCCTGCCCTGTGCCAGAGCACCTGGCACATGGTTCTCGCCTCCCAGCATCTCCCATGGCAGCTTGGGAGCTGAGCTTGGCACCGGCACTGAGATTCACCTTCCAGTTTCCAAGGAGCAATGGCATACCAACAGACTGCCAGGGAGGACCATTCCTCCCCATCACTGCTCCTCTGCTCAGGAGCTATGGGAGAGGCTGGAAGGCACAGAGGAGAGAGGCTGGGCGCACATATGCTGCAGGTGGATGTAGATTGTTTTCCTCACCCTTTCCTTACAAAATAGAGAAGGGAAAAAAGAAGGAAAAAAATAGGAAAAGAAAGCAAACCCGACAACTCCAATTTCTATCTTAATGAATAAATGAAACGCATCCCAAGAGGTAATTAAGTGCTTTGAACCAAACATGTGTCACCTACATTAAAAAAAGAACCCAGAGAGAAATCAAGCAACTGCAATTAAGAGAAAGAGACAGATGGGTGATTGCTGGGGAGCGGGGAAGTGGGGAAGGCCAGCCAGCTAGGGCCCTGCTGCTGCCCAGTGCTTTTGCAGCAGGGGACCGGGGTTGGTACTCTCACTGTGCCATGCAGGTCCCCTGGAGAGGGGCAGTCCCACCAGTGTGGAGGCCTCCCAACACCCAGGGGTGTTCCCAGTGGTTTCTCCTACCCTAAGGACATCACTCTCCCCTGTGCAACCATTCACCTTTGTGCCTCATGGGAACTGTGACCACTTACTCTCAGGTCTCCCTTCCCAAATCAGACACGAAACTTTGTCTCACCCATCCTCCTGGATCCAGGAAATACCTAAGCCCATCTGATTTCATTTCCTTCCGGCCCTTTCCCTGTCCTTGGCACTACAGTATGTGGGAGCTGCCTGGAGCATTGCCATGTTTCAATCATCACCAAACCACATGCTCAGTTTGCATTGGTAGAGTTTGCTGTTTGTGCACGTGCTGTTCAGGAAGAAGGCTGGAGGTCTTTTCTGCAGTGCAGAAGGGGATGAGGTTGTGGTTCTGCATGACCTTAATCCTCAATCCAGTATCCATCCCAGGTGCACAGCCCATCCCTCCATGCATGTATGCCCAACCTCCATCCTCATCCCCAAATCTTGAGACCTCTGCACTACTTGCCAGAGCCTTGACATTAAGGAGAAATCTCTATGTATGCCAGCCTGCAGAAAACCACATGCCTCTTCTTTCTCAATGACCCCAGGAGGCTACAAAGACTCTCTTGTATTGGCCCAAAGGGTGGGCAAAAAGATCATCTTGGTTAAAAAGCATCATGGATTTTCTTGCGGCAGCAGGGTTTTAGTAGCTGCTGTACTGAGAAAGCCACACGCTGTAAGGGTCATGAGCTCTCTGGCAGCCTGTGCTCTTTGGAGGAGCTGTTATTTACTTCTAAGTGGCATCAGGGCCAGGACAGGACACCCACACCAGCCCCTGCACCCCACCAGACCCACCCATTGGGGTCCACAGCTGCTTGCTATTGAGCAAAGCTCCAGAGCTGTGAAGGAAAAACCCCTGACATGCTCTTGATGCTTACTGGATTTTATGACCATCTTCTCCCTTTGGGAGGCCAAATCAAGACCTTTTGAATGTTTGGGTTTGGCTGAGCTGCTGATGGAGCCAGTGTCACATCCTGGGAGATGGCAGAAGTTCTTTCCTGACATGGAGAGGGCATGTGATTTATTCCTCCATAGGTTTCCCCTGCCTATTCACTGCCTCTCAGGTGCCTGCTGCTTTCGGAACAAGTTCCTTCCCAATGGACCTTAATAGCCACGACAACACTGCTTGAATCCAGAGTCCTGTCCTTTGCACAAGCTCATCTCTCCTCTTGGGGGAGAAATACAGGCTTTCCATGTGCTTGCGAGGGCTGCAGCTGTTCCCTGCAGAAGCCTCCTTCTCCAGCTCACCAGAGGTGGTCAAGCATCTGCATCCTCTTCTTGCCCACCTAGCCCACAGTGAGTCAGGGACCTTGGGGACCACCGTGTGTGTGGCTGAACTCACAGTCACAAGCTAACAGCAGAGAGCAGAAAGCAAACCATGGTGAAGGGCAGCCCCACAGATCCCACTGCACCTACACCTGGTGGGTGTAGGTGCCTCCTGAGTCTGCTCACCACTTGGCTCATGGCTGGCCTGGACTCCATGGGCTCTGCCCCGGTCTCCATGGTCTCTGCCCCACAGCCACAGCAGGAGCCTGGATGCTCCCATGCTCTGGCATTGCTCCAGACGCTGCACAGCATCACAGCCATCACCCAGAGCAGACACTGTCACAGCTCTCCCTGCCCCCAGACACACCCATAACAGAGTCCTCCAGCCACCCTCTGCCTCAGGCCACCGGGGCCATGCCAGCACCTCCTGTCAGCTCACACGTGCACCTCAGACAGCACCCCCATCTCCCCCTCCCCTGCCAGCAGTACCTCTCCTCCTTTGCTGCCGCTCGGCGCTCAGGCTCTCTTTTCGCCTCGCAGGGCAACAGCATCCCAAGAGAGGAGAAGCCCACAGCTTTCCAACACCCACAGTCTCCTCTTGCCTTTTGCCCCAAGGAAACCCCATGGAGCAGGACCGTGACCCCACGGGGGTCCTGCCTCAGGCCCTGCCCTGCCCACAGTGCCCGGAGCACTCACAGTCCGGATGCTGCTCTCTGAGGTGACTCTTCTGCCAGGATGCTGCCGTCATTCGCGAGCTGGAGGACGTTGGTGGCCCATGTGCTGGCTGCGGGGTGGGCAGAGCCAGGTAGCAGCTCTGTGGCCGTGCTCCTTGGGCTGAGGAGGGCAAAGACAAGTGTGAGCCCAGAGAGGCATGGATTAACCCCAGTCCCTTCCCCATCACAAAAGAGTCATCCTCCTCCAGTCTTCCCTTGCCCCAGGTCCCTTCAGGCACACCCAGTGAGGGAGGGATCCAGCAGACACGCTCCTGCTCCAAAGTCCCCAGACCACAGATGTATCACCACCTGTCAGGTTCAGAGCACACCCGTACCCAGCATCCCCCACAGGCACTCCTCTCCACCAGCCCTCCCTGGCTCCCCATGTGCCCCTGCCTTACTTGGGAACACACTTGAGTGGGGCTGACCCACGTGGCACCCATCAGAAGGACTGGGAAAGCCCTCGCAGGGACCAGCCATACAGAGCGAAGTGGTCTCAGCTCCCCAGTCCCACAGCAGAGCAAGAGGCAGAGGCAAAGAAGGAACTTGGCAGGGATGCATGTCCATCCCTGGCTTCTCCAGCCCTGCTCCAAGCATGGCCATAGACTCATGAGCTCATGAGGAAAAAAAAGTCCACCATGACTGGGTGGCAGTCACACTTCTGAGGTCAAATCCTCAGGTGTCACCTGAACTCCTGCTGGGGTCCTGTTGAAATGGACAGCACCGTTCCCCTGACTCCAGGGTCTCCATAGCTGTCAGAGACCAAAGACTGGGCTCCAGCTTGATGAGGGTGTCCAGGAAGGTCAACAGACTCCAGCACGGTGAGCAACTCACCCTGCTCCAAAGCAAACCTTTTGCCTTAGGACTGTTGGTGCACTTGAGATGTAACACAGCTACTCTCAGAGGCTCAGGGAAGAAATGGGGTTCAAGCCATGAAAACAGTCAGATGCAC
Source organism: Pandion haliaetus (assembly GCA_013401275.1). NCBI lineage: Eukaryota > Metazoa > Chordata > Aves > Accipitriformes > Pandionidae > Pandion > Pandion haliaetus. Next base: position 47,741 of record VYZV01018115.1, read on the forward strand.
CACAAAGCTAAAGAACAGGGCACCTTCCTGCTGCTTTCTGTCAGACTGGCTCACCACACCAGTGACATGCACATCTGTCCTCCCCATGCACTTTGAAAAGAGCAGCTTACACTCTGATCGGATTAGAGGAAGAAAACTGCATTGCAATAAATCCAGGGAGGGAACTGACTGCCTGGGCTTTAATCTGAGGGGAGCCTTCAAGATAAGAGCATTAAGAAGTGGGGATAAAGCAGCCTTGGTGCAGGAATGGTCTGCCCTGGTCCCTAGCCTGGGAAGGAGCACAGCAGAGCTGGCTGTGGCATGCCCTGGCACCTTAGAGTAGCTCAGCACATCCCTTCAAACATGACCTGTCTTTCCATGCCTGTGGCCCTCTCGGTGCAGGAGATAGGGGAGCTCTAAGAAGGGCAGAGCATAGGACACAGAAGATCACTCCAAAAGCTTGTATTTCCTATCAGGAGCCTGAAATCCCAATGGGGAACAAGGACAGCACAGTCCTCATCAGGAGACCTTAGAGCAGGGTGGGATCTCTCCCCATAGTCCCTCATTCCAGTAAGGGTATCTGGCACCTTCCAGTTCCGCCTGCACTTCAGCCCCAAGCTGACCCTGGATTCCCTCCTCTGCAAAGTCCTTCTTCTACCTCCTGAATGTGGGGCCAGAGGCAACGTGCACTCTGCAGAGCTCTGCTCCTCCTTCAGAGGCATTCACTGAGAGCCATCACCACCTGGGTGATCTCCAACCCTGACCCATGCCCCATGGATGCGACAGGAGCTTGACAGCTCCTGCAGCAAAGCAGACACAACTTGCTCCTCTGAGAAAGCCAGGCACCTTCCTCACGTCCCTTTAGAGATAATCCCCACACCAGCACTAGGGCAGAGGAAGGGAATAAAAAGCATCGACCTGCATCATCTGATGAAGGCTGAGGAAAGCAGTCTGCTCCCGCACCAGGTTTGCACATGGAGGACCTGTGTGTCAGACGGGCAGAAGCCACCTGGGATGTGGTCAGTGGTGAAAGCACAGAGTGGAGCCACCCCTCATCCCAGTGCAATCTGTTTGCCGTAAGTGGGGACTGACAACACAGGGGGCAGCTCCTGGTGCAGGATCTCATGCATTCAGCTGGCGAAGCCCTGGCTGAATGCACAGCTTCATTGTGCTCCTAGGATGAATGGTGCCAGCCCTGCCGCTTGGTTAAGTAATTGAGGAAAAAACATTTGTAAGGCAGGAGACAGCTGGATTAAAAAGGTGAAGCCCAAAAAGCAAATGAAAAGAGAATCATTGGTGATGGATGGGAAAGCAGTACCAGAGTCCGGCGTTTTCCTGGATGTGCTGTTGAACAGCAGCAAGAAAAGAAGACCTGAGAACAAACCATTGAAAGAGCTTGGGCAGCCACAGGGGCTTGCAGAGCCTATTGCAGTTGAAAAGGCACAGTCAGCTGCTAAGCTCCAAGTTTCCCAGCCTTGGTGGGAGACCCTGGTGCTGGTCCCACAGCCCACGCCTGGTTTGCCAACCAGTGTTAGGAACACTGCTTGCAGAGGCTATGCATGTGGAGGTCTGCCCCAGGTGAAGTTTAGCAGATGGACCATTACTGCCTGCCTAACACAGCCCCTCCTGTGCATCTTTAGGTGCACTTTGTTGTGTCCTGGCCCTATCTCTGCAGAGCAGAAACCCCCAAACATCTGGCACATTCTTCTTGAGGGCATTCAGAGAGACAGCACAGAACACACTATAAAGGTCAGTACTGCAGTTTGCTTTGCTAATTGCTGCTGATCAGACAACTTTCTTGGCAAGGGGGTAAAAAGACATTTGGGTAGAAAAAAAGTAAATCGACTTCATAGGACAGAAGAGTTCAAAACTTCTCTCTTTGCACCAGGTGCCAAGCAGACACAGGCCACCCCAGCAAAGACAGGGGCTGTGACTGCCAGGCAAACTCGTCGAGAGCCTCAGGATAAGTCCCATCCATGGTGCAGGGAGAGTGGAGAAGCCAAGGTGAGCCACTGCCCAACGACTGCTGCATAGGCAGACTGAGAAATGGTCAGACTTGCCAACAACAGAGCAGGTTCCTCTCCCTGCCACGGTAAGGTCCGACGGGGGAGGTCAGAGCCCCATCATCCCCAACATCCCATCCCTGTGACTTTCCGCATCCTTGCATCACCACCGCAGTTTTCCGACTCTGGGCCCATCAGAAAGCACAAATTGCTGTTCCTTCCCTGTCTGGCATCAGACCACCTCCACACCCTCCTGGCACAGCCTGGGGACCAGTCTCCCCACACTCTACTTCCCTTTTCTTCAGGACCAAGGCAATCTCCAACAGGTTTCAATTCTTGTTCCCTCAGTCCCAAACACTTAACCAGAGCCCTTCCGTTCCAGCTGCCTCCCAAGTCATTCTCTGCCAGATCTAAAACTCAGCTGAGACTGAGAGAGCAGATGTGACTGCTTGATCCCAAGCAGGTCACCTGCTACAAAGCAAAGCATAGAACTGCTCTGCTTGGTTTTCTTTAAAAACTAGTTTGCTTCAGCATCCTGGACAACCCCACATTTCACAAGACCCTGAAGCAAACCCAGAAGCATTTGCCAGTAGGAGGAGGTTTCCCAGACTCAAAAGCACAAAAGAAAGAAAGATTCATCCCAGCCCCATCATTTCCTGGTGGGCTGACGACAGTGACATGAGGCTGGCCCAGGGTTGTCCCCACACGCTACAGAGAGGAGTTGTATTGCCCCTGCTGTAAATGCTCCACCACGCTGCAGATCCTACCACTGCACAACACTGGTAGAAAGACCTTCCCCAGTACATCTGATGAGCCCTGCATCTGTCTTGCAACTAGATATCATGAGGCCAGAGGGGTAATGACTTGCCAAAGAGATCACAGGGAGCCAAGACAAGGCCAAGTACCTGGTCCTGCACTTTGGTCACAACAACCCCACGCAATGCTACAGGCTTGGGGAAGAGTGGCTGGAAAGCTGCCTGGCAGAAAAAGACCTGGGGGTGCTGGTTCACAGTCAGCTAAATATGAGCCAGCAGTGTGCCCAGGTGGCCAAGAAGGCCAATGGCATCCTGGCCTGTATCAGAAATAGGGTGGCTGGCAGGAGCAGGGAAGTGATCGTCCCCCTGTACTCGGCACTGGTGAGGCTGCACCTTGAGTACTGTATTCAGTTTTGGGCCCCTCACTACAGGAAAGACATTGAGGTGCTGGAGCGTGTCCAGAGAAGGGCAACGAAGCTGGTGAGGGGCCTGGAGCACAAGTCTTATGAGGAGCAGCTGAGGGAACTGGGGTTGTTTAGCCTGGAGAAAAGGANATTTCTTTACTGAAAGGGTTGTTAGGCATTGGAACAGGCTGCCCAGGGAAGTGGTTGAGTCACCATCCCTGGAGGTATTCAAAAAGCATGTAGACAAGGCACTTCATGACATGGTTTAGTGGGCATGGCTGACAGTTGCACTTGATGATCTTAAAGGTATTTTCCAACCTAAATGATTCTATGATTCTAGGGATGGAGCTTGTACCTCCCAAAGCCCAGACTCTTGGCCTCATCATCCAGCACACAAGCAGACTAGGAGCCAGAGCAGCCCCAAGAGCATCCATCTCAGAGGGACAGGGACTCTGGGTAAGAGTACTTGGTCTGTGCAACATCATTCCCTGAAGAAACACTCTGGTTCATCATCAGCACACTCTGGGCAGCAAGATGCACGCAACAGAGAACCACCAGGCCATGATCCAGCCATTGGGAAGAGCTGCCAGGATCACTATGGCCAGGATCACCAGAACCACTCACAGAAGACTTAAAATCCATGCTGGAATATTAGTGCCAGAGTCCAGTCCCCTACCGCACAAATACAGCAGGACCTGTGCTCGGGGACACTGGTGCTGGGGTCTGAACAACCAGCTCCTTCCCTCCTGGGCAGATCTCCCACCAAGCTCAGCAGGAGATACAAGCATTACCCCCAGTCTCAGGTTAGTGGGAGCCCCCACAGACCAGGGACCCATTATAAACCCATTAGAAAACCCATCAGAAATTTAACTAAGGAGAAGGTTCAAGGCACAAACAGCCCTTGCTGGGCTGGGAGGGAGCCCTGGGGATCAGGTGGCTCCAAACCTAAGAGGCAAAATGACTCCAAAATTGGAGGAGCAGGCAGCAAGGTACGGGAATCTCCCAGCAGAGACAGATCAGAGACGTCGCCAGCAGGAGAAGCAGCTCCCCTTCTGCTTGCCAAAACTGCAGAGTCTGTCCCTCAGTGCTGGAGAGGATGGATGGTGGTTAGGAAACTTTGGGGAGGGCTCTCAGTGCCACTAACCTGGAGGACACAGGCCTCCTCCATGGAAGGACGAGGGCAGGGCTTGAGGGCAAGGCTCTCCTGAGAAAGCTGGAGGGGGCTTTCTCTGCTAGGGCAGAGGGTGTAAGGTCCCCAGAGGACAGGAGGACAGGCACTGCTGCTCCCTTTGCAGGCCAGGCTGGATTCAGGTGTTAATGAGCTGGAAAGGACAGGGGAGATGTATTTCAGCACTGCTTGAACTCCAGAGGTACTTCAGCATCACAGCAAAGTAAATACCCCATAAAATGTTCATCTAGCAGCTGTACTGTAGTGCACAGGTTCATTCACCTCTGTTCCCAGCGCTCTCCTTCAAGATGATGAATAACCGTTCACGCTGCTGAAGTTTATGACGGAAGTACGCAGCAAACCCTCGGCCCCAGTAAACGCTAGTGAGAGAGGGGGCAGTCTCAGAACCCCCATCCCAGGCTGCCTGGAGGCAGTGGGAACAGTTCCTGGACTCACTGCCAGGGAGGTTTGGGGGAAGCAAAGCAGCAGGGCAGCAAAAGGGAGAAAACCCAGGCCTGAGCCACAGCCCCATGCAATGCTCGGCCAAGAGTGGTAGAGGGAAAAACCATGTGGCTGCACCAGGCATGGATCTGGCCCCCAGTGCACACCCCATTGCCCGTAGCCCCCTCCTGAGGCCATGGCCAGCATCCCCACCGTGCTGCACTGTAGGGCAGGAGCACCACACACAGCGGCGTGGGGAAGGTGTGTCCGAGGGCTGTTGCGAAGCAGCTGCTGCAAGCACTTGCTGTGGGGCACTGCCACCGCTCGCCTGACTTGCCAGGCTGCTCCCTCCATCTGCTGAACCCAGCACGTTTATTTTTGTGTTTCCAAGTTTGATCAGATCTACTCTTCCACTTTAATGAGCGCACTGAGCTGAAACAAACACAATCTGTCCACGGAGGGCCGGGGAAGATGTCTGGGGGCACTGCTGAGGCACCGTGGGGAGCCTGCAGTACCCTGATGCAGAACCGAGACACGTTTGGTAGCTAGCACAGCCCAAGCTCCCACCCCTCGTCCCACACATGCCCGCAGAAGTATCCCCACTGCTCCAGGGGCTGAAGACCTGAGCACGGAGAGGCACCTCTGGAGCGAAAAGCATCCTCCTCAGTCTCTGATATGGGCATGGCTCTGCTGTTTCCTTCCTTTCCTTGCCCATTTCCCATGCTGCTTGACTGTCTTTCCAGCTAATTACCCCACGCTGCTGTGGGCATAAGCCACGTGGCAGCCGGCATCTGCACTGGCTCCCAGAAATAACCTTGGCTGCTCAGAGGACAAGTGGGAACCTTTTTGGCTTCCAGGCTTCCCCCAAGACAGACAAGAAACCTTTAGTGGGAGGGACAACATGCACACCCAGCCCCTGCAGTTTGCTGCTCTCCAGTTGCGAGCTCATTTGCACCAGCTCTGCCAGCTCTGGAGCATGGCTGGAGGCACAGGCTCCCTGTGTTGGGACGGGTCACCTCTACAAGGACCCTCCAGCACTGACTCCCTGCAGAAACTCCCCAGCAGGATTTACCACCAGTCTCAGGCTTGGAAGTTTTTCTCCCTGTTGTTTTTCATACCCAGTTTCATTGCAGTAAAGCCTGGAGACAGGTTTGTTTGCATTCCCGTGGTGTGTGGGCAGTGCAGAGGGGAGCTTGGCCACGCTGCTTTAGTGTGAAGAGCTTCAGGGGAGAGCAAGGGCTGGATGTGGGGTCCTTTAGGAAGCAACCTGGCTGGGTGGCATCACTGCCACTGTCCCACTGTGCTTCTTCCCTGGTGCAAGGAAAGAGATGGAGCAGAAAGGAGGTAGCTCAGGAGAAGACACTGTCTGCAGCTCTCCGCAGCAGGGACAACAGTCCTTGCGAGCATCTGACCTTGCATCGACGGAAAGCCCCAGGAGCCCCATGGCTGGGAGACCCCTTGGGGTGGAAGGCGAGTTGTCATCTGGAAAACTGTGGGGGCTGCACAGGCAGCAGCTGGGAGGCTGGAGGCAGGGCAGAGTCCTCCTGGCTGCCCAGCTGCCTGGTAGCAGCTCAGCTGGCTTGGCCGGGCTGGCTCCAGTGAGGACAACTCCACTCAAGGAGAGGGCTCAGCTGCCCATCACAGGCACTGCCAGGACATGCATGGGGACGAGCTGGTCATCCATTCCTGTGGGCAGAGGAGGGGGATGTCGGGAAGGCCCCCGGCAGCTTGCCACCCTGCCCTGCTTGGAGGGAGGGCAGGCAGGAGGCAGGGCTGGGGGACAGCAAGCTGGATATGCTGAAGGACTCCAGAGGACGGGGGCTCCCCTGGGGCTGCCCATCCCCAGGATCTGGGGCAGAGCCAGGCCAGTGACTGGCCAGGTTCATCTCCACATGCTGCCTCTTTACACCTTCCCTTGGCCCAAGCTTGTTTTGACCTGGGTGCCAAAGGCTCAGCAGCTTCCCAAGCTCACATGGCACTTTGGGAAATGCCCCCTCCAAGTGCTTGGGCTCCTTGGGGGTGAGGTGCTGAACTCCTCAGGGAGCTTGAGACGGTGGCACAAGCGTCCCCGCTCTGAGGAGCTCAGCACCCAACCACTCAGGGTAAGGTGGCTGTGTTGGCTTAACCTTGAGCCTCACTGCAGTAAAGCTTTGTATGCGGATAGGTTTCCTTCAGTCTCCTCCCCAAACAAAATTCCCCAACTCCCTCCAGCTATCACATCTGCAGATTCTTTTTCCTTAAAATAATAACTAAGTCCATGCTGTGAGAGGCTTGCTCTTGCCCTGCTTTAATAAAGAGGGAAGATGAAAAGGCCAGGAGAAGATTTGCTTTTGCGGCACCTCACTGTCACTCCCAGTTCTGTGCTCTCCGTCCTTATTTCTCATTCTCCTTTCCAGGAGCTGTCTGTAACCCTTTGATAATAACCTCTTCTCTCCCAAAAGCAGGCAATGTCCTTTCTTGCCTGCACAGCCAGAGAAACGTCACACTTTCTCTTTGATGTCAAGATAATGTATAGATGTAACACCATGTGTATGTGTGACAAATGCAAACAGCCAGCTCTGTCCCAGATTTGGTAACTTAGGGAGAAAAAGGAAAAGCTAGGAAAAAAAAAAAATCTTAAAATGAATTCTGCCTGTCCATCACACGCACACTAAGCTGCCTCTGGGCAGCCTGCCCTCTCTGGGAGCCTGGGACCCCCAAATGTCCAGGGCTAGGTCTGAGCCGGGGAACACACAGGGTCCTGCTGATACCAGGGGTCCTGCACATCCCCCTGCCCCGCTGAGCACTGGGGCCAGCCCTGGCAGGTCTCTGTGCCCAGAGGAGACGACACCTCACAGGCTAGCGAGAATATGGGGCAGACACGAACTACCTTCTTACAGCAAAAATGTAGCTCAAAACCCATGGTTTTGTCAAAAGCAGTTTGGAAGATGGATTTGCAGGAACACCTCATCCACCAGCAGTGCAGGTGCCAGGGCTGCCCCACTGAGCCTGGCTCCCGAGGCACCCCATGTACCCTCTCCAGGTGCTGCTTAGGCTCCTGCTCCAGGCTTACAGGAGCCTGTGAAGCCTGGAGAAACCTCCCACTGGTCCCTCTTTACAGTCCCTCTGGCCAAGGAGGCGTTTCTGTGGTCCACATAAACCGGGACATGCCTGGTTAGGATGGAGGATGAGCCCCTTCCTTGCACTGCAAGCATGGGAGGCATCACCCCCTCCAGCTACCTCTGCCCTGGGCAGCCCTGGGTCAGGCCTCCAGCCCCAGCTTCCAGGAAACCTCCCCACCACCAAGGAGCAAGCCCTGACCCCTCCAGTCCCAGCACAGCCCTCAGCTGGGTTCAGGGCATGGTTTGGGACCAGCACAGGCAGGAACTGTCCCAGGAGGCAGTTCAGATGCAGCCAGCATCCAAACAAGATAGATGAGCACAAGAAAGTCTATTCTCGGGCACAGGGGTCTTTCCTTGGCTCTTGGTCTCAGGGCCAGCAGGGATCCATTTAATTGCAGACAAGGCATGGTCTGAACACGGCAGGCTGAATAGACGGGGGGGCCTGCCTGCCGGTGAAGGCCCTGGGCATGCATCCTACCTCAGCCGAGGAACCCCCAGCAATCTTCAGCCCTCCCTCCCTGCCAGCCCCCAGGGGATGCAGCCGGGCGGTGCAGGCAGCATGAATGGTAAAGCAGGCAAAGCTCAACTTCCTTTCCTGCAAGTCCCCTCCCCACCCCACAGACCTGAGCATCGTTTTCATTTTCATCTTCACATCCTGCTTCTGCAATGGCTTCACAACCAGGCCGGCATGTGCCTGGCAGAGGTGAGGACCCTTTACAGGCATCCCAGGGTCCCCATGCACGAGCCAGACCTCTGTGTGCTGCTGGCACACTGAGGGAACAACTTTTGCTCCCACTGATACTGTGGTTTATCTAAACCAGTGCCGATGCTGGTGTCAATGCTCCCCCTTCACGTGGAGTGGCTTGATCCAGAGCCACTCCAGGTGGGGAGGACCCAATTGGCATCTGGTTTGCCTAAACCAGCCAGTGAGTGCCTGGGGCCACCAAAACCTCCCTGGTGAGCGTGACAAGTGTGGCAGGTTGGAGGACAAAGTCCACAACAGTGATTACAGGCTTCTTGTGATTACCTGCAAGCACTTGCTCACCCTGGCTTCATGATTCACTGCTTGGGTAGCACAGGGTAGTGGACCGGGGCGAGAGCCAGGGGAAGCTCACCTGCAGCAAGAGGGCCAGAAGTCAGCAGACGGGCTCCTGCGCACTCTGCAGACCCCATGTCAGCAGCCCTGGCTGTGGCTGGGCTGGGACCTCCCGCAGTCAGCACGTACCAAACAGCACGTTTCACTTGGGGCATGACCAGGGCAGTGAGCTTGGGCATGTTGGTGGGACACACTCTCACCCAGAAAGCCAGAGCCTGTCCTCTGGATCCAGGCTCTGATGGTGCACAAAGGTCCTGCACCGCATGGTGACCTGTTCCTGTGCTTTGTTCCTTGCAAGCCACTCGTTGTCAGGCCTGGCTTGAAGCTTGTCTTCCAGGAACCTCTTATTCATCCCCAAAGCAGGCTGTCCCCTGCAGACTCATAACTTTATGTAAGACCAGGGACCACAGTAAGTGCAGCTCCTGAGGGTACCCAGCTCCCTGCTCCAGCCACAGTGCCCCTTCCATCCCACTGACACTTCCTCCTGCTCCTCCGGGAGCTGGGTGGCTCTCACCACCCTCTTCATGGATGTGTAGGCAGCTGCCTCAGGGTGCAGCTGCGTGGGGGTTTGCAAGAACGAGCACCAAAAACGGAATGTGTGGCTTCTCCAGCCTTCGTGCAAAATCGCTTGCTTTCTCCTTTTACCTCTGGCTCTGATGCAGACCCTCAGCATCAGGGGAGCTGTGGGGAGCTGGGACTGGGGTAAGAAGTTGCCCTCCTTGTCCATGCTGCTCACCTGCCCTCTCTGAATGCCCCAGACCACTCTCCCCTATTAATAGGAATCTGGGAGAAAGGTTGAGTTTATCTAAGCCAGAATCGCTAAGAGCCCTGGAACTCTGCTCAGTCATTAACTGGTGAGTAAAGCGCGCTCAGTGAGTCACCAATGCTATTATAAACAGTTTCTTCTAAAGGCTGTAGAAATGAGTAGGAAAGTGGTGTTCCTTGAAGTCACTGGTTGTAGCTGTTTCCTTCCATCAAGATCTCTGCTCTGCGACCTGGGACGGCTCTGTCCCCCCGGCCTGCCCCATAAGCACCTGCCTCCCCCAAGGCTGTGACCCCTGGGGCCAGGCTCTTCATGCCCAGGGTGACAACATGAGCTGCGTCTCTACCACTCCCACGACCCTTCCTGTGCTTTGTGGCTGCACCTCGTATTAAGCCATTTATAAAGGTTAATGCATGCAGGACAGATATGCTTTTCCCAGATTAATTGATGCTAAAGACACCAGCAGCAAGGAGTTGCTCAGTGCCATCCGTAATGTGGTGAGGGCTGCATGACCCTCTCCCAGCACGCTACTACTCCTTGGTCCCCTCAGTCTGCCCAAAGCACCGATTCTGCCTGTCACTGTTGTTAATAAACCCGGAGCCCCCTATGAGCCTCAACACCCATTGTCACCCTGTGCTGCAGGTCTGCCTGCTGCCCTTCTCCTGGCTCAGCCCCACTCCACACCAGGACCACTCTCCCCTCCCCTACTCTTGCACATGCAGAGAAGCTGCTGTGACCCCTCTGTGAGCCTCCACCTCCATTCCCAACCTCTGCCTTGCTCCCTAGAGCATGGCTTGGTCTTTCTGAGGGCCACATGGAGATGCTGACGCTTGGGATAGGCTGTGGCCATCACACCAAACTTCTGCTTCACATGCTGCTCTTGATGGCCAGCAGTCCAGCCCGGCCAGCAGTCCAGCCCAGCCCATCTCCATGGTGGCCTTCTCTCCCCACCCATCTAACCTGGGTCCGCTCCTGCTTGCTCTGCTCACTGCCCTCTGTGCACCTCCCACCCTCATTCCCTCTTCCTTTGCATCTTGTTTTTCAGCTTGTTAGCTTTTTTTTCCCCTTCTCCTCCCAGGTCTCGTTTTATCCTCAGCCTTGAAAATGTAAACGCTTACCAGCACATCTAAGACCAGACCCATGCTGGGACGGGTTTGCCCTGCGGGGCTTCCCTGACCGAAGCCCATCCCAACTCCAGTGTGACTGCCCAGCCGGCTCACCAGCAGTGCAAAGGGCTCTGGCTCCCACCAGCTACGCCGCCCTGCCACCTCCATCACCTTGGAGGAGCTGACTTGCAAGCCAGCCTGCTGCTGGGGCTGCCATACTGATTACTTTGCATTTCGTATCACAAAGAGAAATGAAAATGCCAAAACTCTGGAGAAGGAAGAAGAAGGTCCATTGAACCAAAGAGACAGGGAAGAGTAGTTCTTGCAGAGACTGAGAGGACCCTGCAGGAAGCCCTTCTACGTTATCCCTGCCTGGACACCTTGCCGGCTCTGTACTGCTATCCCCCATGTCCTGCCCAGGCTCCAGGGCTAGACACTAAGATCTTCCTATTCAAAAGGATTACAAATTACTGTCTGATCCTCTAATTAGGAAGGGAAGATGAGTGTGCTTCTGACAGTGATGTTTAGCAGCCATTTAGAAATTGCTCTGAAGGCAGCAAGGTGCTGTGAGCACACCGCAGCATGCAGCCGCATCTGCTCCACGCCAGCAAGCCCAGGACCACCTCACTGGCTCCACTGCCAGCAGCGTCCTCTCGCCCTGGGAGGCTCTGCCTGACGCCATCCCCAGCTCGCACAGCTCCTGCAGTGAGTCTTGCCCTTCTGTAGAGCTTGCCTGGCTCTCAAGGCTGTCCCCAGGCTATTTGGCTCCTAGCCCCGCTGCCATTACTTCATATTTATTTAACAAAATTAAAACCTGCTTAGTGGGGCCAATTGAAGGCAGGGGAGATAAAGCGGATCTTCATGCCGCTTCCAGAGAAGGGCAGCCTGGCGCCGGGCTGGAGGCCACCTGCACTGTCTCAGGGGGACACGGACCCTGCTTCCCGTGACTGGCAAATCACGCTGGGGGACTGGCCGTTGGCAGGCAGCAGCACAGCAAGTGCCCCAGACTGCTCACGCCACTTCTTGGGCTTCCCGCTTGTCTCCTTCCCCACATGGCTGCTGGTGGCAGGGAGCTGCCTCTGGCTGGGGATGGACTCCAGGAGGAAAGTCCAGACTGGCACCTCCGCGCTGTGATGGGACTTGCCGAAAGCCATGGGCGATGCGGTCCTTGTGCGTGCAGACAGGTATGGCCATACCTCCAAGAGGATCGCCCCAGCCCCACGGCCACTGGCAGGCCATGATAGAAGCAGCCCCATGCCTGTGTGTTTTGGGTAATGCCCATGACAAGTGTGTGGAGGCTGCTCTGAACACCTCCTCCAGACAGAGCCCAGAGACAAGACACTGCTCCCAGCCAAGGAGGCGCAGCAGAGCTGGCCTCAGCCCCTTCTGAACCCTTGCTGTCTCTAGCAGGGCCCCTGTTTCCCATGTAGTTCCTTACAGGACCAGGCTCCTCTCTCCTGGGTGAGAAACTTCCTCCAGATCAAACAGGAGATCAGGTGGGTCTAGGACCATCTCAGGAACTGCTCTACAGCTTTGGCCTTCCCAAAAGTCATCCCAGTGCTGACCCCCATTCCCCAACATCACACCCCTTCTAAAACCCAACCGATGGGCACAAAGCCAAGCAGCTCAGCTACCTCCAGCAGTGCTCCATGCTGTGTGCAAAGACTTTCCATAGGAGAGACAGCAAAGAGCCAGAGCTTGAAAGCATGAGCCACATCCTCAGTGCACAAGGGCAGAGATACCCCTGCCCTCCAACCCCAGTATGACCCTGCTGGGACTTGATGTCTGCAAGACCCACCCTGCACTGTCCCCCACCCTGCATGGCCCTGGGTACTCCCTGCTGACCCTTGGTGCTAAACAAGTCCTCTGGCATGACCCTGGTCTGCCATCATCCAACACAGAAAGGCAAACATGATGTGAAGGTGGAGGGAGGAGATGGGAAGCCTCAGAGGCAGGTACAGGCACGCACAGAGGAGCAGCTTCATCACAGAGATGAACCCAGCCAGCTTAAGGTATTATTAGATTGAGTTACAGTGGTATTAATGAGTGCTTTCAATTTTAATAAAGTTAATCTACCTATAAAAGCTCTTTATGCCCATAAACATATGATCTGAGAGAGAATAGGACTTTCAGCCACATTTTTACGACACTTGAGCATGTTTTTTGCAGACACCTATTTAACAGCGATGCCAGCACAACAGCTGGGAGAAAAAGCACCCACTGTCCAAACCGCAGCTCCCTGCACCGTGCCAATTAATGTGGAGTGATCTCTTGCTCAAGCTGCATGGACTTCTACAGGAGGCAAGATTTCATGTTCCCATTACAATAAAAGTTAGAAAAACTGTGAATATCAATGGAAAAATATACATTGTCTTTTCTCCACTGGGAGAAGATGGTGCACACAGAACGAAAAGCTCATGGAAATGATGACAAGCCCCAGTCCAGTAGAGCACCCAGGCCCGCTGGGGTCCCCCTGTCCTCCCCCTGTTTCCATCTCAAGTAGAGACGCCAGCCTGCTGGCCAGGCTCTTGCAGAAGGAGTCGCGCTGGAGCCAGTCTCCAGCCTCCAGCAGGCCCTTGTCTGCTTTGCCAGCAGAGGCTCATTTTTCTGATGACTCCAGTTGCTCTTGGAGCTGGCTGCAGGTGGCCTGGGTTTGTTTTACTGGCTCTTTCCCAGGCTTGGTCTTTCTCATCACTGGGGAAAACAGGAGAGTCAGAGCCTGCTTCAGATGTGGGATGACCTCCTCAAATCCACAGGTTTGGACTTTCTCCTCCCTCCTCCTTGTCAACCCTGTGAAATTCCCCTTTCTGAGCAACACTGGCTGAGGTCCAGGTGCCAGAGGACACCAGGGCTCCCTGAGGAGCATTGCTTTGCCGAGGCTGGTCCTTCTTGCCTGGAGGAGAGGACAGAGCCGTCCTACTCAAAAACATCAAGCTGACCATAAAGCCATCCTGTCACATCTGCAGAGAGACGAAAGAGCAGGAATGGCACTGGAAATTCAAATGTGCCTGGGCTGGGTTCAGAACAGAGGTTAGTCCTCGCCAGCTAAAACAATGGCTTGGTCTCCCACCATTTTGGCTTTCCAATGAAAAATGCCTCTCCCTTCAGCCCACCCCCTCCTCCTGCAGCATTGCCGGGCAGGAGATGCCACATACCATGGGAGCTACCAGCAGCATCCAGCCCTGCTCCCAACCTGCTCTGCTCACCCCATTGCCAGCAGCTCTATCACAGCCTGGTGGGGCTAGGGAAAACTTGGGGGTTCCTAATGCTCCTCCTTCACTGGGACCTTACCATGGGCTGTTACAAGCCACCCTCAGACACATCTCTATGCCAGCACCGAGGCAGGACAATCCTGCCTGCACCCATAGGCCAGCTCACCAATGTACCCGCCTGCACTGTGCTGCTCGGGGAACTGCCCAGGGCCAGCGGCCAGGGTGAGCCAGGGCTTCTTGCACCAAGTTTCCTGAAGGCCACAATGTGCTCTGACTTCTCACGAAAAAGGTCCTGATGTGCCCCATGGTCCCATGCACCCCCTCATGGGGCCACTTCCCTGCCCAGGGTAGGATATGTCAAAGCAGCTGCCCTTCTTCCTCCTCTTTTCTCCTCCTGGTTATGTCATCCCTGGCTTGGAGGTGACACACGTCTGCCAGGGGCACCTGGTCCATACTGCCTGCTACGGCTGGTGGCAATAGCACTGCTTCTCTCCCAGCTAAGACATCAAATTGAGGCAAGTGTCCTCTGGTGGGAGGGGGATGAAGCCCTGCGTGGGGCAGGCACAAGCACAGTCGTGTGTAGCACATCTGGAGAGGTGAAGAGCAGCAACTCCCAAGTGTTCCTGCCGGCATGAGCCAGGAGCCATGGCTGAGCGGGCAGTGGCACTGCGACGAGGCTAAGCAGCCACTTTGAGCCAGCAAGTTAATCAATCTGTCCTCAGGTGGGAAACCGGACCTGACTCCTGGCGAGAACAGCCTGGAGACCCGAGCACTGAGCCTGATGTACATAAATATCCCTTCACACCCCTCTGAGAAAGGGAGGTTAAAGCAGCTTTACATCTCCAGTGTAAACCAGTAGATCAGTGTAAACAGGCATTTGTGGAATTAAAATTTCTTTTCTCTTTCTCTGAAATTTGCCTTGGTTCATAAAGAACTCGGTTGTTTCTGCAGCAGCCTGGCAGTTACCATGAGGGATGCTCCCAGAGCAAACTCTGAAGGGAGCGCCTACAGATCCACCCCAGACCTGGATGGGAGCTTGGCAGAGGGACCCTGATGGAACTGGTCGGTGCTTGGTCTCAGCTCATCCCTGTGGAGGAACTGGAAGTGGCTGGAGAATTGGAGATGTCAAACACACTCCTGGCTGCTGGCAGGGGCAGAAGTGCCTGGATTTGATGGCTTTGACGTCTGAACCACCAAGCAGGGCTTCTCAAATAGCTATGGCTCAGCTTCTTTGGCAGGACCAGTCCAGAAGGATCAACACAGGGATGTGTGGAATGCTCTAGGGCAGATATCAATAGCAGGCCGCTTAGCACCTAGGTTGTGGTCATTAATCTATCAACATGAGAACACCACAGGGTGTTTAGAGAAGAGCTGTTGCACTGAGCAGAAGTGAACCAGACCAAGCTAGAGAAGGCCCTGGCTTTTCTTCTCCTCAAAATGGCACACTACCAGCAGTAGCAGGGAGCTGCATGTTAGGAGGAGGACTAGGGCGATGTGTGCTACCAGAAGTCTCTGCACTTCTGGAGCTACCCCAGGATGGTTTCATGGATGTTTTGAGGGACAAGGCTCTCCAGGGGCAGTGCAGATGCAGTTTGGGATGTCCACTAATGAGGTTAAGAGCCTGACTTGGAGGGACCCCTCCACCCCCTGACTTGCCTGTGGGGCTTTGGCTCACAGAGGCCAGCCTTGTGTCCTGCAGCTTGTCTTGCTGTGGCAAGCACTGGATTTGGTCACTTCTTCCCACAGGTGTGCAGAGTTGCAGGTGCTGATCCATGAGTCATCTCACTGACCCCTCTCTTGTAGGCCAGCAGGATCCACCAAAGCCACCAAAGCCACCAAAACTCACAGCAGAGGAGAGGAGACATGGTTGTCTAGCATGGAGACCAGGCAGTGCTTCCTGGAGCACAAGGAAGGAGGGAGCAAACCAGTCAGGGCTCATCGCCTGCAAGTGGCTCACCTTCACGGGGACAAGTGGTGCCACCAAAGTAGGGCTGCCGGGCTCCCTGGGGCCATGGCGGCACAAAGACTTTCTCGGTGCGCTGCACAGAACAGGGCGTACTGTCTAATTATATCAGCTCTGTCCCACAAAGAGGAGCTGGGAGATGGGGTGCCCTATTTACACAGCTCTCCTCCAGTCCCTGGCAGCCGCAGCACTGGCGCTTGCCCACCCCTTGCCCAGGTACTGCAATGGGCCCGTGTCCTTCAGCCTAATCAGCTGCAGGAGGGGAGCAGCAGCTCCCCACCACCTGCACCTCTACACCCAGTGAGGCTGGCCTGGTACAACCACTCCCTGGCTTGATATTTGCTTTTGGGGGGAAGACGGTTGCATGGGTCTGGGTCAGTGTCTGATGGATCAGTGGCCTCTCTCCATCGCACCCTCCAGCCCCTGGACTGGCTAATACTGGGCTGCCCCAGCCTAAAACTGGGCTGCGAGTGATCTCACACTGCCACCGAGGTCTGAGCATCAGATCGGCCACTCTGGGGGAAGAAGCCCACCCTGGGCAGCCCAGCAGTGCAATCCCACATGAGTGCTGGAACTTGTGGCCTGGGCAGATGTGTCCTCACTGCACCACTTCACACATGCACCCATGTCAGGAGCCATGAAGGGTCCTGCAGCAAAGGGACTCCAGCTAGCTCCAAGTGGGTGGCATGAACACCCCAAGACTGACAGTGCTGTCACACGTCTGTGCCCTGCCGGGCCAGGCTGGGGCAGCCCTCTCCCTGCCCAGCACTTGCTATCCTCCTCAGCTCAAACCCTGCTCCAGGAGGTCTCATCACCTGCAGGGTGGGTTGTAGTGAACCCATCCTGCAGGCTTGTAGGAACCCCATGCCAAGAGCCTTTTGGGGTGGCTGGAGCCATCAGGAGGAAATTGCCATCCCAGGCAGCACAGGATTGATAGCATCAGGGCTATGCCATGAGCATGGGCAGGGTAGGCAAACACCTCCCTGCTCATGATGGGAGAAGAACTGGAATGAACACACTGATGCTGGGGTTATTCTCCCACTTTGAGGGTGCCAGGCAAGGGGATGGGGCAGGAGCCAAGGGCGCTCAGAGCTGGCACTGTAGTGGTGCACACAAAGGAGGGGGTGCCAAGGGGTTGGTGGATCCCATCCAAAGTCCTCTAGGTTCACCTCCCAGAAACTTCACTGTGCTCTGGAGGTCCCGAGCACAAGCCTCCCTCTCCTCATATGCGACCTCTGGATGCTCCAGGCAGTCAGCAGCCCCTCTGTGGATGTTTGGATATGCCTCTTTGACCTTCCTGGGAGCTGTCCTCAGGGGATCCCACTCCTTGCATGGCCCTACATGACCCTCACCCCTTGCATGGCCCTGTGCACCCCACCTCAACTATGGCTCTGGGAGCCACTTCTGTTGGCCTGCTAGTGGCAGACATGATGCACAGCACAGCCCCGCACCCTGCTCTGGTGGGGCTGGCAGGAGAGGGCTCCCTGCCAGCCTTATCCCAGGGGAGCCCAAGGGCTGGGGAATGGCTGGGGGTTGCCTGGCCCCTGCCACCAGCCTGGCAGAGGGGCTGTGGGCCGAGAGCAGATCGGGAAGCGCTCCTCACCTGACGTTATTTTGGTTGCTAGGTGATTAAATCATCCATCTGCTTATGACAGCACGGGAGAGCAGTGAGTCAGTCCCCTTCGTACAAGACAACAAAGGGTTTTTCAACTCCAGCCCACCTCCAGCCTGTCCCCGGGTCCGTCCGTGCCTGCAGGACACTCAGACAGCAGAGGCTGCCATATGCAGGGGGAGCAGGGCTCCTGCCTGGCACCGCAGCCCAGCAGCCCGAGGCAGGGCAGCTGCCAGAGGCAGGCAGGCTGCCACGGGGCTGTGGGCATCTTCCAACGTGGTTTTGGTGAACAGGACCTTTATGGCATCCTGGAGACCACAGCTGGGCAGCTCTATCCTCACAGCACCACCTCGCAGGAGGGTTTTGCTTTATTGTATCTAGAACAACTTTGAGGGATCAGATGAGCTCCACTAGAAGCAAAGGGAGGTTTGCTGTTAGCCCCCTGGGACAGCCCACCACGCAAGCACCTTCCCGCTTCTGCAGGCTTGGCTGCATCTGCCGCAGGGACGTCGCTGATACTGCACACGCGGAGTGGCTGCGACCATGCGCTTTGGAAGCAGAGCCCAGGGAAAGCCAGCAGGCTGCTCAGGGAGAGCAAGGCAGAAAGGCAACTGTTTGGGAGAAAATAACATTTTCATAAACTGTTTGAAATCTTTTGGAGGAGGAAAGTGGGAAGGAAGAGAAAGAAGAGCCTCTGTGTGTGTGTGTGTGTGTGTGTGTGTGCATGCGTGCATATGTGAGAGAGTGACAACAGGAGCCTACCTCCCCACTGAGAAGAAACCATCTCAGTTTCTCAGGTTTTAGAGAGTGTTGAGACACTGGGAAATTAAAGCAATGCCCACAAAATGTGTTCGAAAAGTCCAGTTTTCATTAGTAAGGCTCTGAACCATGTGTAGCTGCCGCACAGACCCCTCTGCTGCCAACTGGCACATGCTGAGTGGGGGGACCAGCTGCTGGGTGAGGTGCTGGAGGCTGCCCAGGACCCACGTCCCCCGCCAACACACTGCCCACTGGATCTGAAGCCCACCAGGGCCAGTGGAAATCTCCTATGAGATTCATGAGCCTTTGCGGGAGCTTCAGTGGCCATGTGGAGCTTTGCTGTGGGGATGGAGCTGGGAGGCCACCCCAGGGCCTGCCCACCCTCTGCCCTCAAGACCCCTGAAGGAGAAGCCCTGCAGCACGGTAAGGAGCACCCTGCACAGCAGAAACAGGGCAAAACTGTAGCAGAGCAGCTAGGAGCTGCCCAAAACTGATTCTCCGCCTCCTGCCACTGCAGGGGAGCAAGTGCAAAACACTGTCTGTCACGTCCCTCCCGCCCCACACACCCTGTGCCGGGAGCTCAGCCAGCACCAAGGCAACCACAGCAGCATCCCAAACCCAGCGCCCAGCATCCCAAACCCTGGGAGTTGGTCTGGTGGCCTCCCCACTGCTATCCACAGTCCTCCCAGGTCCCCCAGCAGCTATCACGACTTCTTAGTGCAAAGAGACTCATTAATGAAGTGGAAAAGGAGGAGGAGGAGCAAGCTGAATGGTCTGTCCTAAGGGACAGTACAGCAAGGAGGAGGAGGAGAGCACTCAGCATTGATCTCAGGATATGCAGCCACCAGAGGGAGAGGAACAACTGTCCGGAAAATAACTGGGGGTGGAAAGGACAAGGGGTCCAGCTGGCTGGGCAGCCTGCCCGGGGAGCCTGCCAGCAATGGTGGAAGCCAAAGAGGTGTGGACAGGAGGAGAGCAGGGCAGGGATGCTGCCTCCAGAGCCGCACAGCCACCATCAGCACCCATCCACAGCAACCTCCACCAAAAGGTAGCTCCCTGAGCTGGCAGGAGGCAAAGGGAGGTCTGCAGAGCCATGGGCAGGAAGGCTGGGTCCTGGGAGATACCCATGGTATCACAGGAGAAGCCTCCCCAGGGCTACCCACTCCATCTGCACACCCTGCCGTGGACCTCAGGTCTCTCCATCCTGTGCGCTGCCATCACTTTGACGGCTCCCAGTGCCCTGGCCCAGCGGTGAGCCTGCAGCTCACCAGCAGCAGCACTGGTGGAGGGAGGAGGATAGGCTGGGCTGTGTGGGAAGGACATTTTTCTTTAGCACATCAGTTCCTAGTTTCCAAGCTGTCTCTTCAAGGGCCTGGGTGCTGCGCTTGTGAGGGGGCTGGGGGGACCAGGCACTGGGCTCCTCCTGGCCACTGGCCCCTGGCCACCTGCCCCTGGCTGGCTCCCCCTGGGGCAGAGGGCATGGAGGCCCAGGAGCATGCCTGTCTGCATCACACGTGGGCAGTGCCGGAGGCTGCCAGGGAGCAGTGGGAGGGGAAGGTTTCCCTCCCCAGCTCACAGCTCCAAGCAGAGGAGTGGAGACATTGGGGGGCAGGGGCAGAGGCTGCATGGTCAGCAGCTCCACGACAGCAGCTGCTCCAGCTCCGAAGCCTAGCATTGTTCTTTGGGTCCCCAGTAGCAACTGTTGGCAAACCTAGTGAGCCCTGGCCTGCAGCAGCCTCCCATCCCCATGTCACACAGGGGCCTTGGCTCCCCATGGCTCAGAGCCCATGACCTTGGCCTCCACTGCTCCTGTGCTGGGGCAGCAGGAGGGCTGCTCTCCTTTGCTTATGCCCTTCAGGGCTCAAATCCCACAGGCAGACCCATCTGACGCACTGGGGCCAGGACTGCCATGTCCGGCCAGCCCCAGGAAATGACTGAAGAGCTCATCAGGAGCTTAGGTGCCCCTATTCCTGCGCAGCCCTGCTGCCCTGCATCCCATCGCGGAGGGCACATATACCTTCACTGAGCATCACCCTCTCATGCTGAGCTGGGGGAGAGGACACTGGCCATCGTGCTGTGGTAGGTCTGTCTGTCCGTGTACCTCCAGCCTCTAGGATATCCAGCATGCTGCCTGGAAAGCACAATCCAAACCTATGCCTGGCATGAAAATGGTTTTCCCACTCCAGAGACTTTTACCCACAGCAAGTGGGGACTACACAGGGAATCGCACTAGTGTTTATGAACTGACAGGCTGAGAAACCCTTTGCGCTTCAGCCAGCTGAAATGCTTCCTTGAGACATTGCTAAAAGGATTCACTGGGCTTTGACCTCTTCCCAAACCATCAGCAGTGTCCAGCTGAGACAAAAGGAGGGTGGGCTATTTAGAAAATGCCAGACTGACCCTTTCTGATCATCCAGAAAATTGCCTTACTGTTCAGAACACAAACATTGCTGGAAAAGGGACCCTGTCCCTTAAACTGTGTCTACTTGGTCCCAACACCAGCCCCAAGTCCCAGCTGCCTCGGCAGATCTGCCCCAGAAGGAGGGTCCCTGGGGTCCAGGCTGCTCCCGCCAGGCTCGGTGCTCCCCAGGGTCTCATCAGGAGCCAACGAGAGGCACCACCGCCCCTGCAGTTTAGGTCCAGCCAAGCGCGGCTGCAAAGCAGCAGATCCCACCGGGCACAGGCAATGAATGCCTGGCTGAGCTGCCCGTCTCAGGAACTTGCCCAAGTCCATGAAACCCCAGCCAAGCCACCGGACCAGCCAACCCCTTGTGCCCCTCCACCACAGGAAGGATTAATCGGACGAGGGAAACAGTGAGGGAGCATCAACTTCATTCCTGCAGCGAAGAAACTGTGCCATTAAAATCCTCTCTCCTATGACACACACTGAGCCTATTTCAGTAATAGTTTGGCAGGGGAATAACATTACAGAGCCTATAAATACCTTGTGGGGTGCTGCTCTGCTGATGGAGCAGTAGGACATGGCCCTTGCCCACTCTGGTGCCGGCCCCAGCAGCCTCCTGGGGAAGGCACAGCCATCACCATCACTGGAGCTGGCAGCTGCCTGGCCCTGCTCTGAGGGTGAAGGACAGAAGGGCACATTGGCGCAGGGCTGTTCCAGGGCAGCCCCAGAGGAGAGCTAGGGGCTAGGAGAGAGCCACGGTTGACAGGAATGGGGCAAGAGCTGTGTAAGCCCTGGAGACACCAGAGGGGAGCTGAGCCAGGGGGAGGATGGAGGTAAGAAGTCAGTGGAAAGCGTTAGCACCCACAGGATGTTTCTAAAGCAAACTGCAAGGCTCCCTGTGGCTGCAGCAGAGGACTATAGTCTGACTCAAACCAGCCTGACACATACAGTCAGCCCATCTCAGTCCTCATGGGGCACCCCAGGCGGTAGCCTACAAGAGGAGGTAACAACTGAGGCTCCTCAGGGAACAAGCTGATGCCCTGAAACGTCCTGGGGACATTCACCACACATTCTTCCCAGCACACATGGCATGGAGGGAAGCGGCTCCCTGCGAAACCCTGGCCATCAGCTGGGCCACCCTGGGCACCGAACGTGAAAAATCAATGACCCATCTCCAGCGCCTGCTCCTCTACCAAGGCCCTGAGACAATGTGGATGAAGAAAATACCCTGCCACATCTGAAAGGGACAGCAATTGGAGGGGAAGAGGTGGGGAGAGGGTTCCAGCGCCCCAGCCATGCTGGCCAGCCACCATCGCAGTGCTGTGCAGTGAGGGGAATGGCTAGAGCCGCGGTGCTGTCACACATTTGTCATCTTGCAAGGGAAATGGTGTGGGTGGCCCCTGTCCTGTTCAGACACATTAAGACAAATGGCTGAGGGATTTCAATATTAAACACTTGAGGTAAGGGGACTTTCATGACACTCGTCATGGGACGCATACTGCTCCTCCTGAGCATAGAGTTAAGCCGGTGCTGAGTAGTTTCAATACTTGGGCCTTTTACAAATTTCATACATACACTGAGCTGCCACCTACCTTCCCTACTCACAGGCCAGACCTATGCCCACCTGCAAGCATCAGGCTGTTTTTCAAAGCTCCTGAGTCCCTCCTGTAGAGAGAGCTCCTCCAAGTCCTCACCAACTGGTCTTTGGGCAGCACGGGAGATAAAAGGGGACACCAAACCCAAAGGCTGTTGCTGAGGACCTGAGGGAACGGGGTCCTTCAATGTGAGGGTCGCCCAAGGGATGTGCAGAAGGGTGCATGCTCCCTGGGAAATGCAGGAGCCAGACCTAGGGGACATCTAAACCATCCTGCAGCCAGCAGTGTAGGTTTGTCGCTGCTTGTCACAACCCCCCTGCCCATCCCCAGAGGGCATAAAACCACCGAGATCACTGTAACAGCTCTGGAAGTTGTACAGAACTTCCTTCAAGCAGCTGGAAAGCTTTGTAAAGAGCTGCAGTGAGCCAGGCCTCATTCAGGGAAACCTCTCAGGAAAGGTAATTTTCCTGACAGCCCATGGTCCAAACCCACCAGCCAGCCATTAGTGCTGGGAAAGGCTGACAACCCTGAGAGCCTGCCTGAGCAAAACCAGAGCTGGCATGCTAGGTTTCAGCCTCACGGGAACTTTCCCTACGCAATGTCTCTGCAAGCAAGAAGGGGCTCAGGACTCCCTTTCTCTTGCACACACAAAACAGTAACATGAGGTCACACAAGGAGCCTGCTGGAAACTCTGCTAATAATTGTGTGGTTCTTGTAGCCAAAGACACTACCAACAGAGGAATCCAGCTAAGCTTCCAAACAAGACATGTAAGCAGATACAAAGTATGAAATACAGGTACCTTCTGCAAAGCATCGTCATTTTTATGCCATAGACAACAGGACACACCAAGTCCAAGCTGCAAGAGGTTGGTGCAAATCTCAGGGAGTGTTGTTTCAACAAAGCTTTGCTGTCACGTAGCCAGCTTTCGGCAGGACACAGTACCTCAAACAATGGCTCGTTCCGAGGGCTTCCCTCACATCCCCAAGCAGAGGAGCTGAATCTTCACTTCCACTTATTCTGCAAAAACCTAAAAACACCCCCCCAAAATGAAGAATAATCAAGCAGACTCCCTGCTCAAAACAACTCCCTCCAATCATCCCAGCTACAGCCTCTGATCCGCCTGCGATCTGCCTGCAACCCCTTTGCTTTCAGTAAGTATGACTAGAGTCCTCTCCTCAAACACAGCCTCCTCATGGGAAGGGTGGGTGATGTCTCAGCCTGACCTAGGGTGACTCAGCACACCTCACCATGGTCCAGGAGACCAAAAAGGCTGCCCAGGGCTGCAGAGCTGCAGCAAGGGTCTGCCTGCTGCCTCCAGCCCCAGGCAAGGCTGGCCAGAGCGCTCGGCCAGCTGCGGCTTCAGCCCCGGGTGCGGCGGATCCAGGCTGGAAGACAGCGAGAAGAAAAACCACACAGAGCTCAAAGCTGAAAATCAGCACCTTGAACCCTGTCCAAAAGCAAATCGGAAGTCAGCGCAGCTTCTGGCAACCAGGTGCTGCCTCGCCTGCGGCTGACGCTGCTCAGCACAAGCTGACGGCTTCGGCCTGAGCCATGGGCAGCAAAACTAGGGACGCAGGTGGCTGCCGTGGCACGGGGGTCCTCCCAGGGACACTTTCTCAAAGGCTGCTCCTCTCCTCTGCGGATGGCGAAGGGATGATGTGGGCACCAAGGAAAGCAGACTGCCATCTGGATCCAGGACTATTCATCTCTGACGATGGCAGTAGCGGCTCAGTGCTTGGGAGAAGCCTGATTGTGGACAGATTAGAGCGGACACAGCGTGTTCATTTCTATCCATGCTGCGCTGCCATTACCCAGGCTGAAAATAAAGCCTCATTTTTCATGCAAAGATGCACAATGGTTAACATGAGAAAAGCTTGCCTGGGAGGCATACAGGTATCAAACCAATTTCAAAACGGGTCTCCAATTACTACTGATGTTTATTTGATTTATATTTTTTTCTGGGTTGCCAGATGTTTATGCTCTGAGGGTGAAATTCAGCCCGGCACCATTGGACTGGCACGAGGGTGTAAAAAGGTGCAAAACTCTCCTGCTGCAGCGTGGCATGTTTCTCTTGTGCTGCTCTATTCCTTCACCACTTGCAGCCGTGCTTCAAACTGTACCGGTACGTCATGTATACTGAGAGGAGCGAGGGAGCCGAGCTGCTGCGGAGATCAGAACTGGGCTTGTACACACCAGCTGCCGAGCCTGGATTTGGAAAAGCCCCATTTTCCTGCCGGCGTAAGAAGCAGCCCCATGTCTCAGGAGCAGGAGTGGCACCTCCGACCAGGCATTAGATTCCTGCAGGAAGCCTCTGGGCTGGCTCCACTTTGTGCTTCCTCAGAGGAGAAGCAGTCGGAGGCGGATTCGCGAGGCTCCGAGAGTCCATTTTGCAGGAAGCATTCCAAGATGCCCAGGTCCTGTGGGCTGCCAGCCCCCATGCATCTGCATGGACACGTCTGCTCACAGTGCAGCAGGTGCCGGCCCTACACCGGGATGGTGGCACGGTGTCGGGAAGGTCACCAAGGCGTGCTAGTGCCAAACTCCAACCGAAATGATGGCAACAAGGCTCTAAATCCTGGTCCTGCCTGGGCCTCATCCTGGACTGGAGCTTCCTAACTGCGTCATGGCAAAGGCCCGTAGGAGAGTTTGTTATGTGGCATCTCTCCTGGAGGGGGACTAGCATGTGGGGGGACACTTGTCTGCCCCTCCAAAAGTCTAATGCGAGTCTAATGACCCAACCACCACCTCGGGGCTGATCCACACCATTGCCATGGCTGGAGGGGTATGCAGGGAGCCTGCCTGCCGGCCGCAACCACAGGGGAACACAGGGCACTGCCCTGCCAGGCACTGCTGCTCGCTGCCAGCCAGCTCCATTTCCCCGCAGCCTCTCTGGCTCTGTGTGATCCAGTGCAAAGCAGGAGCACCTTTACACCGGCAAAACCCAGCGGGCAGTGGGGGGTGAGGTTCAGGCTGGCCACCCTGCCTTGGCGGAGCAGCTCTGCCAGCGGGCACTGCCTGCCCACACGCATAGCACAGTGTGCCAATGCTGTCCCTGTCCCAGGGAAAGGAGAAGGGGGACACTGAGGAATGCAGCCAGACGCAGGCCATGCTCAGTGCCAGCAGCCCTCGGTGAGACAGGGGCCGCACATGCAGAGGTGGGCTAGGGGGAGCCGGCAGCCCCTCTCCCTTGGAGGTGCCAGGAGCCAGCCTGGGGCCCGGTGCGCCCATCGGACGCTGTCCCCCTGCCCGCGGGGGAAGCGGCCAGCCCCGGCACACGGGTGCTCACAGACTCCACGCACATCCCCGCTTTCCCCACACCTGCCTGCTCCCTCCATCACGCCGGTGCCTTCCCTGGCACGCAACCCCCCAGCCCCCAGCCCCCC
>VYZV01018115.1:74505-99345 GCA_013401275.1 Pandion haliaetus
GGCCCCGGCCGCTGGCCGGCCGCCGCTGCCCCCCTGCCCGCGGCGCGGTCCGGCCGCCTCGCCCCTATGCGGAGGCTCCAGCAGCACCGAGGCGATGCCCATTCATTCAGCTTGTCCCCCGCAGCCCTCCCCTTCCGCCCCGCGCTCCCAGCCTCCTGGATGGAGGTGGCTAGTGATGCTGCAGCGGTACCCAGAGCCCCCGGAGAGTACAGTGCGGAGAGGAGGGAGGGAGAGGAGGAGGAAGGAGAGCAGAAGGAGGGAAGAGGAAAGAGAGAGAGAGAGAGGGAGAGGGAGATGGCTGCCCCCAAAACCAGAGCTGGATCTGGAGAAGGCTCCGGGATTTCCACAAGGAAATCGGGGCAGGCAGCGGAGCGGGGCCGGCACAGCACCCCAGGGAGGCTGTGAGGGTGGCAAGGGCAAGCAAAAGCCTGGGGAATGCAGGCAGTGGGCACGGCCCCGCGCAGGGCCAGCGCAGTGTCAGGACTCCCCTCTTTGAAACCAAAATGTCCTCCTAAGTCAGGGCTCACACCAGCCAGGGGGTCACCAGCCACCCCAGCCAGGAGCTTGGCTTTAAAGACATGTAGAGCTCAGGGGGCACCTTTTGCCAGTGTTGCCAACCTGGTGTGTGGAGTCTGCGTGCTTGGCCCCACATCTACCCTTGCAGCCTCCCAGCTTTGCCATCCTCAGACAGAGCTCCTCCACCCCCCCCCCCCCCCCCCCCCCGCACAGCCAGGACCCCCTCAAAAGGCACTGGGGTCCATGCATCCTGAGCCCCAGGGTAATGTTCTGCACACTACATCAAAGTTTCTCAGCTTTTCCTAATCTGGGTCTTGCTTAACCCTCTGGAAAATAATCCACTGACCATCTGCCACACTGATTTTCATTTACAACCTTGCACAAATTAGGCTCAACTGTTCACGTACTTCTCTTTTGCCCGTGGCTTTTGGTCACTCCGTTGCATGTGTGTCTTCCTAGGCACCAGCTTGCCATGGGCTGGGGATGACCTTGCCAGGTCTGGCAGCCAGCACTGGACTGCAGGCAAGTGTGCTTGCTCCTCACACTTTCTCTGACCTTCTTAGGATGCTTTGCTCCTAACTGGGTGGAAGGCATTCCCCCTGCTCAGCCTGCCTGAACCCCACAGTCGTACCCTGGGGAGCAGTGAGGAACCTGTCTGGGGGACCAGCCCCTTTATTCAGACATCCTTTTGAGGTGTGTGCAGGACAGGCAACAGGCTTTCAAGTCCACTGAGTGGATAGGTCCATGCAGGACGTTGAGCAAGAGCTCTTGGACTTCCCCCTGCCACGGATTCACAGCAATTTGGGCAATTCGGGTATCTGTGGCTTCAGAGGTGATTGACTGCTAATTCATGGACTTTGCTGCTTTGGGAGGCCTGACCAGGGCTACCCCATGAGAAAGTGAGGTGTTTGGAGAGCCAAGCAGTGGTAATTTCTAAAAAAATAGCACCACAGCCGCTCTGCACCTCCGTCAGAGGCTTCAAAGTCAGACCTGAGGGATGAGTACAAGATGCTATGAGGCGCTATCATGGTTATTTTCTCATCACTTTGCCCTAGTGCTTTTGCAAATTGGGAGCTTTGCTTTCTGGGGAAGAGGATTCATTCTCTAAGGAAAATGGAAATATACAGATTTTTTTTCCTTCCTGTAGCAGATTCAGCAAAAGTGCAGCTGCCTTCACAGCCTTGAATACAGAATTGACCATTCAGTTCATCCCTAAGGGGAAATGACCAAGTAGAGAGGAACAATGAGCCCCACAGTGCTCTCTGCACCCTCTAAAGTCTTTCTTGACCCAGGCATTTTCCTCTCCCAAGTTTCAGGGGTGCCTGGCTCCTTTCACAGGGCAGTGAAGGCTACCTGCATTTTTTCAAAACCCCTCTAAATGCCTATCAGCTTCAAAATGGGTTTTCTTCTTAAATTGAAATTTGGCAGGTTATTTGTCAATGATGGAGACTGTGACCCAGAGACGTGGGGACAAGAGAGCAGAAGCTGAGTGAATGGCTTACTTCGAAAGGCGCTGTGCTGCTGCAGAGGCAAAGTGCGTTTCATCTCTGTCAAAGGCAAGAAGGCTTCTGGATCCCAGTGGCGGGATCAGTCAGTCTTGAATCTTTTGGCTTTGAGGGGTAATGCCTTTTCCACCATCTTGCCTATTCTACAGCCCTCCCGAGCCTTATGTCAGCCCCAACTGTCTGGAAGGAAATGAAGACAAAGGCATGAATAATGCTATTTATTGCTGATTTTACCATGAGTGTATGCGTACTCCTCAGAAAAGCCACTTGGTGTCTTAAGAAGCCTACAGTCAGGTGCAGAGCCAAGGGTGATGGAGAGCAGCCCTGGCACGCTGGCACGCTCTCCTGTTGTGTTTTTAGTTAGCAACCCAGCAAAGCCCATGTGGAGGAATAAGATGGTGGGATAAAGAGAGATATTGGGAATGAAGGGCAGCTGGGGAGGTTTGTCTGCAAAACAGCCCCAAACCTCAATTCTCAGGTGTTCTGGAGTCAAGAGAGGACTTAGACACTAGCAGGAAAGCCGCAAGCAGCCATAAGAGGCTTTTCCTGGTGATAAACGAGGGACAATCAAGGGGGCATAGGAAGAAGAGGTGACACATTCAAGGCAAAGGGGAAATAATCTTTCCAGGAACCAGTGTGATGAGTATTCATTAACATGGCTGCTGTTATCAGGCTGGAGAAAAGAGTATAGCAGTAAACAAACAGCAACGTCTTTGAGTCCAGACAAGTATTTTAGCTGAAGGACTTAATATTTTAGCTGAAGGACTTAATATGAAAGGCTTTATCTGGAAGCAGTGTATGGAGAGAAAGTGTGGGATTCAAGGTGGTGCAGAGCAGTGCAGCACGGAGGTCTTGTCTGCTCAGGAGAGATGGGGGAAGGCTTTAGTGAGAGGTGATGAACTCTGCCTCATTGTACTGAAATTGGGCTGACGGGCTAGACCTCCACTAGGAAACGTCAGGCAGGCTGGCTGATTTTTTTTAAAGGAAGAGACAAGTCTGGCACAGCACGGTAGATCTGAGAATCACCATAGAGATAGCGGTTGGAGTTAGTGGGTGGCGGAGATTACCCAGAGATAATGTGTGAAAGGAGAACAGAAAGGGCTGAAGGACAGGATGCTGTGGGCATCCAGCAGAAGAGGGAGGCGGGCGTAAGGATGAAGCAGAGAAGCAGAGTTGAGAAAGGCAGGCAGAAAACCAGGGAAATACATCAGAGAAGCTCAGAGGGACCAACTTTCTAAGCCAGGGTGGCTGAATGTATGGCGAAAAGGAGAAAGATCCAAGCTGAAGCCTGAGCACAGCTTTGAAACCATCATGAGAAACCTGGACACAGGACCGTGTGCTGAGCAAGTGGGACAGAAGGCAGAGACAGTGTGAGTGTAAAGGTAGGGGAGGAGAAGGCCTGGGAGAGTTGGGGCAGCGATCTGAGGGGATTTCTCCAGGCTTAGAGATGTTTGTGCTGTAAGGCTGAGGGGCCCTAGCACAGGTTAGGGAGAGAGCAGAGCAGAGAAGAGGGAGGCTGTCCCCGTGGGAGGCAAGGGATGGGGGTGCAAGGAGAAACAGAGGGATCCAGGAGAGTCCCACCAAGATGGCAGGGGAGATTTGTCTCCACAGAGCAGCAGAAGAAGATGAGGGTTGACAAGTCAGGATCTCTTACATCCTTTATGAAGACAGTGGCAGGATGCTGCGTGGGAGGTCAATTGGCTGAGAGGAACAGAGTCATTTAGGGAGGAGAATGCAGAACCAAATCCAAAAGGAACTGGTTTGAGTTGAGGAGTTGTCTTGAGTTTGGGACTTGCACTATGGCACTGTATGAGCAATGGGCACAAAAGCCACCCTGGTCTCACAAAGGCCCTTCTATTTCCAGTTTTATCCTCCTGGAAGTTTAGCTAGTGAATGGCTTTGCAGCCCACAGGACAGTCTTTGACTGTAGCTTGCAACCCTTTGCTGTTAAGCAGAAACAATTCCTCTGGCATTGGATTGCTTCAGTCTCCAAGGGTGACATAATTTGTCAAAGATGCCACTGAACATTTCAGTCATACTGGACCAAATGTTCACTGCCAACAGGAGAGATGACCCAGCTTGGCTCTGCATGGGAAGCAAGCAAAGCTGGGGAGGGACTGGAGGACAACATATAGAGAGGGAGGTCAGAGGAGTAAGTGAGGTGGCAGTGCAGAGTGATGGATGCAGTACTGAGCATACACAAAGCAATATTGGGGCTGTTGAGTCTACAGGACCCTGAGACAAACAACCATGACTGACTTAGGACCTGGGGGAATAAGGAAGAGCCACAGTGAACCCAGATGAGGGCATTGCAGGGAAGCAGCCTTTTACGCGCGGGGTCCAGACCCCAGTGCTCCCAGACACATGGAGGGACAGAAAAGGGGAGATGCACTGAACACAGGATCGATAGGCATCCCCCAAGCACATGAAGCTCTTCCAGTGTAATCCTACAACGCCCTGCACATTCAGGGTGCTGGAGATACCTCTGGAGATCACTGAGTGGTGAAAAGCCAGAAAATATGCAGTGGGCTGTAAAAGATCAGAGGTGCGTGCACAGCACGGTGCAGCCCTCCTGCACCTCCCAGCTAGGCAGAGGGCAGGCCTGGTTTGCTTTGATCTTCTGTCAACAAACCACTCAGAAGTCAACTCTTCTCCTCTCTGCTCCTTGCTAAAAGCAAACACTGGTGAGTAACAGCCTGTTAACTTAGCCACATGCTCAAAACCTCAGCCCCAGTCTCACATGCTCTCTGTGTCCTGCTCACAGAAAATGTCTCCCTCTGCCCCTGCCTTGGCCTTAGGTCGAAGCTCGCAAAAGCCTGTTTCACGGAGAAGAAATGGTCTGTCAGACCAGCCTCTGCTACCCTTTGTCATAAAATTCCTCCTAACCAGGTAGTGGTTCATTCCAGGCAATGTGGCTTCGCTGGAGGCTTGAAGTCCACATTCTCTCTGAGGACAGATGGGCTGGTTATGGCATGTGCACCTGCAGGCAGATTATGGGTCTCTTACCCTGTCTGAACAAGCTGGAGACCATCAGCACATCTGAGGAGAGATGTGTTCCACATAGGCAAGATGCATCGCCTGTAGCTGATGATATCTTGGAACAAAAAATGTCCTGTGCCCTACCTCAGAGAGCATGCAAAATAGGGGACACCAAGAACTGAATACCCAGAAGGGTGAAATGAGTGGACTAAACTCAGTCAGACTCTTACTGTCATGTTTGCAATGCACCAAATTCAATTCAATACATGATGAGACAAGCAATGAGCACAGTGGGGCTGAGAGTATAAGGCCATATCTAGTTATCTGAAGGGATTCCAGGGAGGAATGCTGAGGAGTAATGGAATAAAACTGAAGGAAAGAGCTTAGTAAGATTCAGAAAGAAGCTTAGGCACTTATGGAGAAAAGGAGCATCTGCAGTCACATTAGGCCAGAGAGAGAGGCAAACAAGGGACAGCAGATGTCCTGCTACAGACCAAGAGCTGCTGGCCAGCCAGGATCCGGCCCCCACAGGACAGGACTGCACAGTTAAGCACATTAAGAGCATATAAGGAATTTCTTGGCAGCATTTGCCATGAGCCACTGTTGGACATCATAGAGCGTCAGACCAGATGGGCCATCAGTCTGCTCCAGTGTGACTGCACGTTTTTATTACAGGAAACCATGGTGTGGGCACTAGGAAATGGTTTACAATACTGTCCAGCTGTTCCTTGAGAGATACCCGTATATTTAGTACCTGCAAAGATCTGGGTAATATTCTATGAGAAATAAGTCTGTACCAGGAAAGGAAGAGGGAAATGAATAAGGCAGCTTCAACCTTCCTTCCATTGCTCAGGAGCTCATCTTGCTACCATGCTCTGACCACAACCAATGGGCAGTTTTGCATCTGCTGAGCAGGTGAGCAGCTTCACCCGGTGGCTGCTACAGCCCCGTCTCCTGCCAGGGCAGGGCAGAGGTACAAGGGCCATGCACGGGGGGGAGCGTGCTGTATCCATCCAACCTGCAGGATGGCCCAGAGATGCCAAAGCTTTGCAGGGCTTTGCTCCTAGAGACTATCTCTTGCTGCTCTCCTCTGCTGCCAGCCTGGCTGAAGAGCTCTAGGGGAGATGCTGCAAGCAAGAACGGACAAAACACTGTTTTGCAAAGAGTGCAGTGAGTCAGTCAGCTAATTTGAGGCAAGAATCTCTTCCAGAAAGGAAAGATAAGGAGGAAGCTGCTTGTTCTGTAAGGATGAGGCCAGGGAGGCTGTATGGCAGTGCCTGCAGAGCTGTGCAAGCATCTCTGTACTCTCTGCCTCCTGCTGCGTTTTGTCCGTAGGGGCTCCGGGCTGTGGCTGCATGCTCCCGTTTGCCTGCTGAACAAGGGGCCAAGTCTTCAGGCTGTGGGAAGTCTTGGGCTTGACCCACAGAGAGTTGCCAGGGCTCCAGATTCAGCCAGGGATCAGACTGCAGTTTCAAAGCATCCTACCAGCTCTGATACCAAATTTCATTCCCACATAATTTTATGTTCAGTTTCTGCTACTCCAGCAGTGCTGGGGGGTGACAAGGTCCTTGGCCAGCCGCTCTGCCTTGGTTTCCATCTAGCTTAACTGCTAACTTAACTGCCGATGAGTGCCTGTGCAATGAACAGTGAGGTGGCACTTTCTGAGGCTTTAAATACAGCAGTGAGGATGGACGCTGGGTACCTACATACCACAACTGAGATCATTTTCTAGATGCTTGTTGCTTGGCAGCCAAAGGCTTAGAAATGTCAATTTCTAATTAAAACCATGCACCCAAAATCTACACACCCTCCCCTAAACCCAGTATTTTTATACACTGCTCTCAGCTGCAGTGGGCACGGCAATAGCTCTCAGCATATGAACATCCAGGAACAAGCCGCGTTTCTGCCAGGGAGGATGCAGGTGAGATATATGTACCAGCTAAGCAGAAGTGCATTCAATTAAAAAAATAGATTCAACCTGATAAGAAGGAAGATTGAGGATGTGACCCAGAAACAGAAATGAGGAAAGCTTCACTGGAGCACTCAACAGACAGAAAAGCCAGGGTGCTAACCACAAAAATGACAGCAGCGTAATGCCATTTTCTCATGTGAGATATAAATGCTGGGGCCTGGACCTGGGGACAGGCCGCATGCAGGAGCTGGCAGCCTCGCTTTGCCAGGGCAGTGTCCGCACCCAGTGCCAGCCAGGCAGCATCCCTCTCCCCTGGGTACCCATGTCTTCTCCTGGGGCCAGGATCCTACACTGGTGACTGGTCAGTTCTTGCTGAAAATGGGGTTTCCTTATAGGACCTGGTGTTTGCAACACCAGGAAGCTGGGTCTAAGGGCAAGGGGATATGTCGAAGGTAGCGTGGCTCTCACCCAGCCTGGTTCCTGGTTCTGCTTGGGCAGGAGACACAGTAAGCCCAGACCCCTGTGGCACCAGTCCCCTGGAAGAAGCAGGAGGTAACTCCATGGTGAAGTCTAAGCATGAAAAAAAATCAGCCTCACTGAAAAGTACAATAAGATAAATTACTATTTTTTAAATCCATGTCATTGGATTACAGATTTGGAGAGGTTAAAAATAATAATTGTTGGCAGTTGTATTTGCTTTCTGGTATATAAACCTTTAGAGTTTGTATTTCTAAGCTCTCGCTACATGAAAATAATGCTGAGGGCATGGAGAGTGGAAAGAAAGGGAAAGGCACTGAGACGCCCCCGGCAGTGCGGCTCCGGGCAGTCAGGTTGTGGGAGATGACAAATATTTGCAGCTACCATGAAATGCCCAGTGAAGTCCTGAGCTGACATGCTGCCAGGTGGGCAGTGGCACCAGAGCCTGCTGTGAGCACAGCCGGCCCCAGCGCTGGGCTGTGGAGAGCATGGTTACTTGCGGGAGCAAACTGCCTCGCTGGAAAATTTATTTTATTTTTGGCCTAAAGTTTGAAGAACCTCTTTTAGCATTTTCTCACAGAATAATTCTGGGTTTCTGCTTCTAACTGACATTCAATTTCAACATCTGTGCTAGGGATAAAATGAATATTTTTACAACCTGACTGAATTCAAACCAAAAGGCTTAGAAATGATGAAACTGTCATCCACAGAGCAAAGCAGAGGTGGGTAGGCATCTACAGCCACGTTTATGGCTGGGGAATTTTATTTGCCCAGTTTGGACTGGAGAAACCTTTCCTAATCTGGCCGCTGGATGCCTGGCAGCCCGGCTGCAGCCCAGCCCTCTCAGCTGGCCCAGGCAGGGCCTGCTCTGGACACCAGACAGTGCACAGCCTGGGCCAGGGGCTTTTGCTATTTTTGGGATGTTTTACCATGGCAAATAGGCCTTGGTACTAGGCTAATCTTTTCCATCACATTGCCTGCCTCCCTTCATGCTATATTCAGCTGATCTCAGAAGACATTTGATTGGCAGGTCATACCTAACACATTTTCTTTTAACTTTTCCAGTTACCTTGTAAAAAACATTCTTATAAAAAGGACTTTGATACCTTATTTTCCCCAGATGGAGTACGCAACATCGAGATGGGGACCAATGTGAGATGGTCCTTCTCATAGATATACCGAGAACAACACTTCTTTTGTTTTCCTGAGGGGATGAAGGGTTCTATGTCACGTATGCCATAAAAAATCATCGTCTAACTAGTGAGGCAAAAATGTGCAATGGTTAACGGTGGGACCCTTTTTTCTTTCATGTGCATAATGGTCAAACCTAATTAGTTACTACAGAATAATTAAAATCCCCTTTTCCTGGTTCAAATACACAACAGCCTTATAAATAATGTATCAGATGAGTATCAGCAGAAATATCCTTCATTGGTTCCATCTCATTAGCAAGTGGCGGCCCAAGAGGTGAGGCTATGGCAGGTGGTGGTGACCAGGAGATGTGTGCTCTTATCCAAGCTAAGCTGCTAACACAAATGCCCGCTGCCGGTAGTGCTGACACCGCGCAGCCCTGAGGCCGGCGAGCCATGCTGTCACTGCCGGCATCGTGCCACGCTGGTAGGGCAGAGCTCAGAGCCTGGGAGGTGTTGCTGCTTCGTGCCTCCAAGCATGCTCATGTGGCCACATCTTGGGCTTGCTCCACTCTCATCCTTCAGCATCTTTTGGCCTTTCTAAAATCTCCAGATCCCATTCCTTCCCAAAGCAAAGACAACAAAGTCAGGTTTTGCCTCTCCTTTTGCAGGGTCCTTCTTTGGGAAGACGCAGCTGGGGAAAGAACCAGCTTTTAGCTGGTGACAAGAGAAATGCAGCTTCCAGGTAAGTGTCAGGTTTGAATTCCCTCAAGAAAAGTAGGATTTCCAGGGACTGAGAAGCAGTGAACACAACATGTGGGATCACTGAGCTATCACAGAGCAATTAGCTTTATACCAGCGTGGGAAAATCTAGAAACATTACGAGGTATTTTGTTAAATGGATGGAGAGGTGTCCCCTGACTAGAGGTGCTTGGTGCAGGGTGGGAGAGTATGGCTGGCTTGAAGGTGCAATATCAGCAACCCATAGGCTAGGGCCTACAGTTAATTATCTAAAAAAGCCAACTATAAGCTTCATAAAAGCCTATAAAAGCTTTATAAAAGCCTAATAGAAATAGAAATAGCTGTGCTTTGTTTTTAAAATCACTTACAACATGGATCATTATTAGTCTTAATTACCTCCCTGCGGTGTGGAGATACCACGTTTTTATTTTTTTTTATTATTGAGACACAGAAAGCACACAAGGCACATTTTAGAGATGAAATAGAAAGGCCATTGTAAAATGCAAAGAAGGCTGTGATGTCTCAGGAGCTGAACACCTCCCAGCTCCTTCAGCTGATGTGTGGCCTGGGCCCATAGCTCACTGCCGGCTTTCTGACTTCAGCATCCTGGGCAGCGAAGCAGCTTTGGGTGTTCACACCCTGGAGCTCCTGCAGTTCAAGAGCCTGGAGCTGGCTTTAGCTGTAGTAACTAAAGCTCCCAATGGCCGTGATGCAGCTCGGTCTCACCCCCCGGTGCAGCGTGAAGCCCGAGGTGGCCATGCAACTGGGGAAGCTGTGTCCTTTGCAGCAATGCAGCTGTTCCCCTCAGTGCACACAGGAATTAAACCCGGAAAAAGTTCGCAGTGTCTTACTCCAAAAGAAGCTGAGAGCAACAAGGTTCAAATCAACCCAAAGTGGTGTGATGAAGTGGAGGCAGAGCGGTGGTACTCCTTGCCACAGGATGCTGTAGATGCCAAAAGTGCACAGGAATAGATGAAGACCAGAAAACTGCTTGAAAGAGAAATTCGTGAGGGTTCAACAGTAAGTGTGAGAAATAAATAAATGGTAAGAAATAAAATCCCCAGGCAGGTTATTAAATATCCAGAAACCAGGTCTGGCTTGTGAAGTCTCTGAGCTGAAAACACTGAACCATGAACCACAAACCACGAGTTGCCAGCTGACTGCCTGGAGCAGTTTGGGAGGAGAAGTTAGTGAGTGTCCAGTACCTGAGGCAGGTGGGAATCTGCACGGTTAGCAGCAAGCAGTTACATGGATGCAGCTTGAGCAGCTCCCAGTCCTGCCTGGGCCACCACCGGAGTAGTCCAGGGACATTGCCTTGTCCTGAAATGCAGAGGGACAACCCTGCCTGTGGCCAGGGACATGTGGGACAGACAAGTTCAAGCATTGACACCAAAGAGAGACTAAAGCCAAAGGAAGAAAACCAGATTTTTCTACATTATCTTGCCAATTTTAGTGACATATACATTTTTTTCACTGACAGCCATGTTTTCTCCTTTACTGACAATCTGTACATTTCCTGATGGCTGCTGCTACCTGCGTGGCAGAGGTGTCCTTGGAGTGTGTCGGGGGGGGGGGGGGGGCTGGGGGGGGGGCGAAGGCAGGGCGGCTAGGTGAGCAGCAAGGCAGGAGTGACTTGGGGACCAGCTGAGCCAAATAGCACTTTGCACTGGGGCACCCAAGCAGGCTCCATCCTTGGTGTTTCAGGCACAGACCGCAGTATTCTTGGTCCTCCAAGGGCACCAAGGTGACTATGCAGGGCTTCCCTGGAGCTGAGGCCACTGAGCTGGGATGCAGTCACTCTAGCTGTATGGTGTAGCTGGAGCTTGCCTGCTGCAGCCCTTCTGCACATGGAGTCAGAAATGATCCCGCAGGCATTGTTTCATGGGCATGGAAATTGCTCCTGCGCTTCATGGGGGCAAGTGTCTGCTCACCATGACAGTGGACCTCGCAGAAACTCTTGCCAGGATGGAAAATGGTCACTTCATTTTTTTAGCATCATTTCCAACGCAGCAATCAGAAGTGGCCATGCAGAGCATCCTTGCTGCCCAGTAGCTCTGTGAGCCCTCCTGAGACTTCGTACCGCTGCATTCATCTGTCTCTTTGGGAGCTCCGTGTCTCATGCCAGGCAGAGAGTGATTGTGGAGGCTGGGTGCTCTGGTCTGACATCTCTGTGGGTCTGGTCTGCTGGCTCCAACTGCCTGGCAGGTGTCCATGGGAGAGAAGGCAGCAGAGGTAGTGCAGTCAGCCTGTCC
This sequence comes from Pandion haliaetus, assembly GCA_013401275.1. Classification (NCBI taxonomy): domain Eukaryota; kingdom Metazoa; phylum Chordata; class Aves; order Accipitriformes; family Pandionidae; genus Pandion; species Pandion haliaetus. Next base: position 86,018 of record VYZV01018115.1, read on the forward strand.
GTCCACAATGCTGAAGCCAGAGTGCCTGAGAGGTAAAAGGGGCTAGCTAGGCACATGTCCATGAAATGCAGCACTGCCTACCTGTGTGCATAATCAGGACATTAGTGCTGTCCTCCTGACAGATTTGTAGCATCTCGGCACTTTCCCAACTCCAGGTAGTGCCAGCAAGCTCTGGCACAACTCTCCAAAAACAGGAGAAAGAAATGGATGGATCCCCAGCCGTGTTAAGATGAATGGGTTATGTCTACCAGCCAGGATTACCTGCTTAGCATATATATGAAAAACCCAGTGGAACAGAAAAGTCCAGGCTTGCCTCCTGGCCAGGGAGGCTGGGCAGCAGAACCCCCGGCTGCCATGGGGAGCTCACTGGGGACAGCTTGCTGCAAAGCCCACCAGTGAGATATCTGTCCTGATGGTGCTGCAGACGTTTGGACAGGAGCCAGTGGCCACAGCATTGCTCAGGATGGGAAGAGTAATGGGGCTGCTGCTTGGGGTTGGGAGGAAACAAGTGCACGGTGATGCTGTGACGTTGCAGCCCAGGAAGGAGGCTCGCTGGATCTTCACAAGCCACCAGAGCAGCCAGGACTGAATTAATGCCATGCAGCTCACCCCAGGCTGCCTGCTGCTCCTCCACAGTGCGTAGAGTGGGAAACGGGTCCTCTGACTGACAGTGTGAGGAGTGATGGACTGCACGGTTCAGTTCTGCTCCCGGGGAGCTCAGGGTGCACTCGGGGATGTCACCACAGCCTCCCGATGGAGCTGGGCCTGGCATCTGTGAACAAGGAACAGAATTAGGGCCCGAAGGGAAAGTCAGAGGCTGATCATGACTCCCCTAGATGCTGTTTTCTCTAATGATGCCACCAGTCCGTGGAGAATCCCCATATTCCCAACAGACTCTGTTTGCAGGAACCTGCTCCCACGCTGGGACAGGAGCCTGGGGAGGGATGCAAACAGCCCCTGCTCTGGCCCCGTGTGCCTGCTGCCCTCGCAAAAAGCATCAGCCTCGAGGGAGAGGAGGAAGCACCAATTTTCAGCGCCTCTGCAACAGTTGAGGGCGAGGTGGTTGCAGCCCAGGCACAGTCACTGGGCTTTGTGGGTGCAAAGGGGAAGCGCCGTGCTGGGAACCCAGAGCACGGTGTTACACCAGTGCAGGCAGGAAGGTCTCTCCCTGCCTCATCCAGCCATAGGCAGGCAAGAAACAGCAGGACAGGTGGCAATGAGCCGAACCTACCAGGGGCTGAAACTTGGAAGCTGCATTTAATAAGAAACTGTCATATCTTGTAACCTGCATTAATTCTAGCTCAGGGAAAAAACTGTCTTATAAAATGAGCAGTTCTGGAACAAATATAGTTTAGAAAATAAAAGTGCATATTGTGTTTTAAAATAAAATACACAATAAAATTTGAAATAAAATGTTCATTTCATCATTTTCCTAGGGATACAAATTGTATTTCTTTACATTTCTATCACTTAAGAAGTGTCAGCAGCAGTACTGTGTAACATGCATCAGACACACACTGGGGCAGAGGATTCCACCACTTCCATTATTTTATTCACATTACTGTATTTGGTTTACAATATTCTGAACAGCTTTTTCTTAGCTTGATTGAAACATCTTATTTTCTAGATCAAAAATTTTCTTTGTGTTTCAATGAAATACTTTGACACAATAGCTTTGTGTTAGTTTAAAATCATTATTTAATATATTGAAAAATGCTGGGCCTCTAATTAGTATGCTGTGTGCTTTTCTTCCTATCTTGTTCAAACTGTCAAAACATTTCACTACGAAACAATTCTATTAGGATATATCAGCGGTGGTTGTACACACCGTGATGTGCCTTTTGATATGATGTGTACACTGGACCACTATATCAAAATAATAATAACAGTGATGCAAAACTGAAAATTAGAGTCTTGAAATTAAAGTCAATTTTGAGTGTAATTGTTGTTTCCCAAGTGAAATTCTGAAAAATGAAAAAAAGGTCAGGACTCAGCAGGATTGGGTGGTGGGTGGGTTTGAACGGTGCCTGTTTCCTATCCACCTCTGAGCCTAGATTAAGAGAATTTCAGGCAAAGTGTTTGTGCAGCCCCAGTGTACTGGGACAAGAGGCTGAGCATTCCTGGCGCTCTGCAAAACCCTTCAGATGAATGACACGGTGGCCTGCAAGTCCTTCAGCCGCGCACCATATCCATGACTGTTGTGTCAACTCTAGATCAGCTCCTGCTGTGTTTGGTGATCTTGGTCAACTCTGCTGGGACAGCTGATGCCCTGTGCAGGACAGCGTGTGCTCCTCACTCTCTTTGGAGTAAATCCTGCAATGCAAAACATGCTGCTTCTCTTAGAGATGTCCACTGTTGGGGCTGTCAGGCACTGCAGGTAGACCATAACCTACCATGGAAGGGACAAGATGAAGCCCTCAGGTGCAAGGAAAATGTTCAAATAGGACCTCCTCCTGGGCTTAGTTTGCCAGCCCTCCATATAGTTTTCTATCCAGGTTCATCACTGTTTCTACATACACTTTGGCCAAATTCCACCCTATTTCTCCCCTTTTCTGTCTCTCATCTGACCATTCACAAAGTGCTCTTTTCCTATGGATTTATTTCTCTGCTTGCCTTTACATGTGTATATGTCTCTCTTTTCCACTCAGAGTGACTAATACATGCAATGAAACAGGGACATGTTCTCTGCCAGTCTCCTCATTCTTCATTATGAATGCAAGAATCATCCTGTTTTCACAACAGATTTGCAAAATGTTGCAAATATTTTCATTAAAAATGGCCTGTTTCTCTAATCACTGGGGAAAGTATAAATAAAAATTTAAAAATTTTACGTGTGATTTGGATTGTTCTTAGCATGAAAGTATCCATTTTGTGACCCTCAGAGAAAAGGCTCAATTTTAAGAACAAAAATCTGAGAAGTGGAAAAACAGCGTACCAGAAATTTTGGCTCTGCAGAGCTGAGATCCACCCTTTTTCTGCAAGTCTCAGCTCACAGTTCAGTATGACCTGCTTTGGAAGCATAGGAGACAAAAGTCTTTGGCTTTATTAATCAGGGACCATATCATCTCTCCATATAGATCATGCCGCAGGTACATCACTCACACTCCTGCAGACAGCAGAGAGATGTGCTCTCTGCTCTTGGTGAGAGTCTTATTTATTGCACTACAGATGAACCATGAAAGGATCTTTAATGCTTTTCCACCTACTGATCAGCTCCTGTACCTCTGTTTATCCAGTCATGTGCTCGCCTGGCAGTTGTCTGCCTGAATCTGTCTAGCTAGTGATTCACCTTCTTGTCAACATACCGGGAGATTTGCTAGTGTTGCAGTCTCTTGCCTATCAAGTAACATGAGATTGTTGTACTCTGTATATGAGCATGTGCCTGAGAGACAGAGTTAATGGGTAAAAGCGATTTTATTATTCATCACTTTTTTGGCTATAATCATCCTGCAGGACAAGAAGACTGCAGCAGGAAGACACCTGTAAATGACTCTGACAATCTAGAAATTAGCTGCCAGGGTGGGACAGAGCCATTTCACGCTCAGTCCAGGTTCCTTGTCTCACATACAGCTTGCTTAATTTCAGCCAGTTCAGAAAGGTTTTGTCTAGCCAGCTGCTGTACAATCCAGGACTGGACTTCCCAGAGCCAAAGTGGGAGTGGACCAGGAGAGAAGGGGTCAGCCAGCACAGGGAGGTGGGCAGGGAAGGGCAGGGCATGGCTTGGCATTGGCTCTGCCACGAGCCCTGGCTCCTTTCGTGGAAAGCTGTCGTGCTGCTTGCCTGGTGGGAGCATTAACCAGACCGTAGACTGTCCTGTGCTCTTGTTTATCTTCACAGATTCAGCAATACTAAAGCCTTTGTTCTGGGAAAAAAAAAAAAAAAAAAAATTGAAGGGAACTGTCCCATCAGAAAAGTCAAATGCTGTCTGGTGGCTGGGACCTGCTCCTGCACTGTCCTTGGGGCACAGATGGGGAGACGAGGAGGCAGGAACACAAGTCGGCAATAGTAATTCACTCTGTCTCACAATGCAGAAGCTAAGCCAGGAAAGAAGCTGTCACACAGAAAGGTTTAAAACATGCGAAAGGAAGGATCTGTCTATACAAATGTGGAAGGAAGTCATGGTCCTCCTTGCCACAGGGCATCATGTTGGCAAAGAGAATAAAGGCATTTAGGATGGGATAAGTCCATCATCTGAGATGATGGTCTGCACACAATCTCAGAAGTCTCTGAACAAGCAGCGACACCTCAATGAGGCAGCCGGAGAAAGTATTTGGGGCTTGTCAGGTTTCTTACACTTCTGCCCAAGCATCCTCCACTGGCCACAAACTCTTCTGGCAGCAAAGCCTTGAGCTTTTAAGTTCCTTTCCTCAATACCTCTAACACAGGTATTCCTACCTCCAGTCTTTGGAGTGGTACCCGCTCTTTTCATAGCAAATGTACAGCACCTAGCACGTAGCCTACAGTCTAGGAAGGTACTGGGTATTGTGCAGTGCATGCAAGAGGTCACTATGTGACTCCCTATCCCTGATATTTGATAGTGAGCTGGAAGGGAAAGCCATGCTTGCTCAAGTATGCCTTCCCCCGGCTGCAAAAAACAGCCAGAAGCAGAGCAGGAATTTCTAGCCAGATGCACAAAGCCATATTTTATTCACCTGTAAAGCAAAGTTTTGGCTCATTTCTATATTCATTTTGCATCACAGGTCAAAGGAAAATAATCCTTTCAGTGTTAACCTACACCGCAACGCCTGCCAGGGCACAGAGAGGGCAGGGTAACATGGCTGGTGGGGCTGGGGCTTCATCAGCGGGGGTCTGTCCCACAGTACCCGAGCAACGGAGCAGGGCAGGCATGGCAGCCAGGTTCTGCCAGGAGTCATGATCATCAGGCAAGTCACTGGTGATGAGACAGGCCAAAGGCCAAGCCCGGAAAGCGAGTCAGCGAGCCAGGGTCAGGATCAGGTGTGACAACCGGAACCGCGGTCGGACACAGCCCAGTGACCACCCAGCAAAACCATGGCAGTGAAGCAGGCCAGGGCTTGAGCCAGAAAGTCAGTCCTCAGGTCAGGGTCCAGGGGACCGGGGCCCTACTGGGTGCCAGCATGGCTGTGATGGGGCAGGGGGTCAGCCCTCGCCAAGCCTCCCTGCAGCCCTCTCTGGCTGTCCAAGGGCCCCAAAAGACAGGGGCCACCCTCCACTGGCCTTGAGACTTGCCAGTCAAGCCTCCTTGCTGGGGGGGGATGCTCTTGGGACCCACCAGTGTGGATGATGGGATGGCAAAACAGAACTCACAAGCCTGGCAGAGAAGGTGGCACGGGCACTTTCAGCCATGCATGACAAGCAACCAGAAAGCAATGACCCTCTGCTTAGCGGTCAGACAACTGCTTTTGGCAGCCTTGGTGTGACGGGGCAATGGTGCCCTCCCCCAATGTATCAACGCAGGTACACAAATCAAGAAATACTCCTCCGAAGTGCCTGGCTGTCCTTGTGTGAGAGACCAGGAAATGTCACTCTGGTCCACACAGGTAACCCCCAGTGACTGACACATGACAAGGATGCATCAGGGGAGCCAGGGAACTGCTAACAGCAGGGGGGACATCCCCCTCCCACCCCCATCCTGCCAGTTCAAGGTTCTTTTGGACTCTTACGGGGCAGGGATGGGACTCTGCAGCCCACCCAGGCTCAGAAGCCAGCAGCAACCTTAGGACAAGGCACAAAGGCTTGTTTAACTCCTACGGAAGACAAATATTGCCCCAATGTTTGTTAGCTAATAGTCATTTTGCTTCCAAATAACTGTTGCCCGGGAAGCATGTTGGTGATAAAAGCAATACCGGAGGAACACGTGTGGAAGGAGCCCTCGCAGCAGAGTGGGAGGCAGCTGGGCTGTGTTGGCTGCAGTGCAAGTTGCAGCTCGTCTCCAAAATGCCAGAGCTGGGTTGAGCTTGGGGTAGAAACCAGAGTCCTCAAAGTCCATCCAACATGGTCCCTTGGGGTAGGGTGCCCTTGCCGTTACTTCCCCCCACTCCCCACCGATGGACTGTTTATCACACCTCTGTGTTACAAGTACACCATGCATGAGTCTGAGGACTCTCTGACTCTTCCAGGGTAGAGATATGGTCTTCCTCAGAGCATAAGAAAAAAGAAAAATTGGTGGGTTTGTATTCCTTTGGAGTTTTCAGGAAACTTAATGTCAAGCTGTGCTGGTAGTATTTGTGCTCCTGGGAGACCGAAGTTTGGATATAAAGGACAGAGAGAGACCCAAATGAAGTTAACTGGAGACCACAAACCTCATCTGAGACATCTGAGGATGCCAGGACTGAAGTGGTGGAGAAGGCATATACGGGGCAGTAGGATCTGCCTGAGGGCATCAGGAGCAGTGCTGGGTCCAGGCCTGCACTGGGCAGCAGGGGATGAGCTGGAGGGGGCGAGCAGGAACCCCCCCAGTCTGGGAGGGCAGGACAGGGGCTCCTCCAGCACTGACTCCCAGCAGCAGCCATGCAGACAGGCGAGATGGGCATTGCAAAGAAAACTACAGAAGCCTGCCACTGCCCACACAGCCCCAAGTGTTGCCACTCCCCCACCCCCCCACCCACTGCATTTTTGAGGAAGATACATTTCCCATTCTCCCCTTTCTAATAGCAACAGGTTCTGGCAGAGCACATGGCCGCCCTGCTGCCAGGTGGCCTTGGAAGCTGACAGTTCATCTGAAACTGCCTCAGCAAACTGACAGCCCCTTGGTAGCTCCAGGGACTAATCTCAGCTCGGGTACCCTGAAAGGGTGTTTGTAAGGGTGCCTCGTGGTGCAGACCAGCACCTCAGGCAGTGGGTGGCTCATGCTGGCAATGCACAGAGCCCAAGATTGGTGGCCCTGACTCCATCCTGGCCTCTCTGGCTCCTTTGCTCCTGCTTCAGCCCTTAGTCGAGCACCAGCCAGGAGAGGTCCGGGAAACACAGCTTTCTCTGCCAGGTCCCCCAGCCTCGCAGCCCCGAGGTTGGCCTGTCCCGTCCATTAGTGGCCCCAGAGCCACAGGAAACCCTTCAGCAGGAGCAGCAGAGAGCACAGTCCCCACTGCTCAGCACGACTGGGGTTCCTGATGGTCTGGATGACATTAGGCAACTTCCCACAGCTGCTAATTGGGCCAGATCTCCCTCATGCTGGTGTAATTGGTGTTTACCAGTGATAGCCCAGAGCCAAGTCTGGCACCTCACTGTTGCCATCACTGTCCTAGACATATTATTTACCAAAGACATCCTTTTCATTACTTTAACTCATCAGTCCTGACTCTTCCCAAAACTTCTTACAGGCTGGTCATGGTCTTTGATTTCTCTTAGATCAAAAGCTCATCAGTTGAGAACCTGGGCCCTGACATACTCTTCTGAATGGACCATTTTCTGTGAAGCACCTCAGAGCTGAAGACAATGTCAGTGGACACCGAAGAAACCACCTCTTGTCGGAGATTCTGAAACCTCAAAAACATGTGCTCGCTTTCCCTAAGGGCATCTCCCTGATGCTGCAGATACAACCAGGGCAGGAGTTTATTCGGGCGGGCAGAGCCGGCGGAGGCAGCAGAACATGTTGCAGACAAAGTTACGGTATTCCTTCAGCTCTCCTTGACCCCAGCAGTGACCAGGGAAGGGAGATTGGCTTTATCTCATCCCTCTGCAAAAATGTTTCTCACACTTCCGTGCTGCTGTCGCGGTGCACGTTGCCCCTCCAGAGCACTCCTCCTGCCAGTGAAGATTGAATCAGCTCCTTCCTCCCCACCCTGGGCAACAGCTTGTAGAGGGAGGTCACCTGTCACCCTTCACAGCCATTTCCCATCCATCACTTTGACTCAAGCGCCTGCAGACCTGTGCGCTGCTGTTTGTAAACTCTGAGCTAGTGTCTTCTCTTGTAAGGACCAGATCCTCTATCAGGTCAAGAGAGTCAGGGCCGCTTATGCTCCACGAGCCAGCTTGCATGTCTTCCTTTGATGAGCAAATCCTAATTGGTTTTGGGTTAATCCTGTGTCCTTCTGGTGGCTTTCTGAGCTTTTTTCCCCCATCTCTGAATTGCTAAAAGATCTCATCTTGTATCAGGCATCCATTAGCCCTGGCAATATTGCCTCTTTAGATTTACAAGAGCCACAAGCTCTTCTGTGCTCACCGTTGATTTCTGCACTTCATTCAAAGGCAACACTCAGCTGCTTAGGTTTTGTGCAGAGTGCGGAACTCCTCAATTTTCTGTAATACCCTGTGATAGTTAGCTTCCTCTGCCTGACTTAATTGAAAGTATTAAAAACATCATGTGCCTCAGAGCAGGCTATTGTAAGAAATGAAGCTGCGTTCTCACAGTCTTCCCTCTCCAGTTCATCTACTACTTGCAGAGAAATGGGAAAGCACCATTTAAGCCATCTCTCCCACCCTGCCACCTTCCCAAGAAGCTGTGCCTTGCACAGGCCTTTTAACAGCTCAATGCTTGCCTTCAGGGTCGCTCTCCAGTCTGCATATCAGCTGTGGTTCCCTGAGATCAACTTCCTAACACCATGCTTGGTCACAACACAGGAGCCTGTTTCCTGTGAGGACCGCTGAAGTCTTCGTCTTGCTCAGCAGAGGGGAAGGGATGCTCCATTCTTTGCCTAGAGATGGTGTCATCCCCCTCGGGTTTGGTCGTATGGGGCAGCCCCATGGTTAGGGGCTCTGTGCCCTGGATGTCTGCCTGCTGCAGGAATGATGGTGCCATACAATCAGCGGGTACCACATGCAGGAGGGTTTAGGATGGGCTGAGGGAAGGCAACCTGGGGCATGGTGCACCAGAAGGATGCCTTTCCAGAGCCGCTGAAGACCTGCGCCATATGCCTGAATCCCTTCTTGCCAGCCAGGCTCCGGCCCCACAGGATGCGGAGCACAGACTGGCCTAAATGGAAGCGTGGCTGGGACCATCACCTGCAGCCTTAGTCGGGGGCTCCTCTGAGCACATCTAACCTCACTCATCAACCATCTCCCTCAAAAGAGCCAATCACCTCAGCTTGCATGGCCATGGCGGGGCTCTGAGGACCAGGATACCCACACTGTGGACAGCGTAAAGACACGAATGCCCCATAACACAGAATTCAATGAGGTGCTGAGGTGACCACCTTGCTCTTGGGATTGATGGAGCCTGTCCTAAAGCCTTCATATCCTCCATCATCCCAGGGCTGGGAGACTTAGAGATGCTAGTCCCCTCAGAGCCAGCTGAGGCAGAGAGCAGTACGGAGCCATTGCATGACATGTGACTGGAGGAGGTGATCTGAGACCTGCTCTGAGGAGATGCATCACCATCTCACATCCTCACCTGGTGCCCTGGTGAGAGGGGGCCAAAGCAGGCTGATGCCAGGGTGGGCAGTCTTGCTGTGACTGACTATGGACGGGTGAAGGAGCACTCAGAGCCACCATCGCTGCAGCCATTGCAGACCTACAGCCTTGCCTAGCACTGGCTCCCCCAGTCCTACCCATAGCGAGGGCATCACAGCACAAGAGCTGACACCAACTCCGAGCTGACACCAACTCCAAGCTACCACAGGTGAAGCTGAACCTGGCAACCCTCCTCTGCCCATGGGTTGTTCACAGAGGATCCCAAACCCTCCCAATTTGTAGCAAGAGGCATGCCCCACCTTTTGCTTATGCAAGGTCATAAAAATCACTAAAATTCACTAAGTATTGTGTTGTGCTTGGTTGTCCCATGAAGCATCAAATGCCCAAGTGTTACCACCAGCATGCCACAAGGTCCCTTCCACTCTTTCTTGCCCCCAGAAAAGCAAGGGATGATGCACAGATTGGAGCATACCTCCTTCTCCTCCTCCTCCACCTCTTTCTCCTCCTCCTCTCAGCACTGCTGAGGAAGGAAGGTGAGGTCCTGTCAAAGCACAGCACTTGCCTCATTCTGTCATTAAAAATCAAGTCAGCCCAGTGATTAGCTGTTATTAGCGCTAAATGCTGGCGTGCTGGGATGGTGTGCAAGAGCAGAGCTTGCCACACAGGGCACTGCATGTGCATCCACACAAAGGAAGCAAGAGACGAGGAAAAGCACAGCACCCTGTAAGAGGTGTAAAGGTCCCAGGTGGCCCGGGGTTTTGGAGCTGTGCTGCTTTTCCATACCTTGTTTGCTAAAGAAGAGAATCGTGGGTCCCAATTCTGTCAGCCCCTTTTTCAGGCTTCACTAGAGAGATGGGAGCACCACTGACAGAAGGATCATCACCATTTTGCAGGGGGAGTAGAGGGGAGTGGTGGTCTCCAGAGGGGAGCAGTGTTAGACTTGAATGCCCAGCTCAGAGCATAAACCTTCAGAGCAGCCACTCTCTCAATGTGTTTTAGTGTCACAATGCCTGAAAATAAAAGTAAGTCTAACACTCACCTCTGCTGCATCCCTTTTTGCAACTGATGCTGAGGAGCAGCTGAGCATGAGGTGTTACACTTGCAGCTGGGCCTGGAGGTGAGCTGTGTCAGATGTACATCTGGGAGGAGAAGAGCTCTCAGGACATGGCCAGAAATTATTCCCCTTCTGACCAAGAAAAAGCTGATCTTGATCTAAAGTGGAGCCTTGAGGAGTTGAGCAACCTTTAACCTGTCTCTGAAAGGTTTGGGGGTTTTCTCTTTCTTTTAAAAAAAAACCCAAGAAAGTGGCTGTCCCAGTAGAACACATATCCAATCTCACTTGATTCCAGCAAGCAATTTGCTCTCGCCTAGCAAGCAGCTTGGGAAATCAAAAAGCCAGCACCAGACGCAGACAGGAATTGATAGGAACAAGCCCAGTAATCAGAAAGCCCAGGGAGCCATAAAGCTGTTTGCAGGAGGCCAAGAGTGTCTCTGGTGTAACGTGGCTCCAGTGGGGACTGCACATCTTGCAGTGCTGCTGGTCACAGACACAGCCTGTCCTTGGCAAGCAGCAGGCAGAATATTAATCTTCTCAATTCTACTAAGGCACCCTCTTGCTCCCTGACCGAATGATGATGGGGTAAGATGGGACTTCAGGGGCTGCCCTCCCTCCCCATTTTCCTTGGGAAAGAGAATGCTTTGAGTTGCACTTGCTTTTTTACAGAGGTAGGGGGTTTCTGTCCAGGATATTTTGTCTTAGTCTTGGCTTCGGGACAGTGTTGCTCCTGCCCTGTACCTGGACCTGTGGTGGCAGGGTTGCTCTGTGGTCACGCTGCAACTCTTCGCCAGGGCCCTGCAGATGTGAGCTGATGGCTTGCAGGGCCATTGCACCATGCTATGCTCAGCTGACGCCTCTGGAAGGTGCTTGGCCTGAGATCTCTGGCCTAAATTGAGCCCTTGCCCACATGCCCTTCATCCCAGCTTTCTTGACCTGGGAAAGGCAGGCAAGCAATGTGAAGTCCCAGCAGGGCTGGATGTTTGTGCTTCCAGGCTGGGAGCCTCTGGTGCAAGTGGGCAGAGTGTTGCACATGGGCTGTGAGCATTAGTGGCTGTGCTACACTGCCAGCCCAGTGGCCTGAAGGATTTGAGAGGCAGGAGCGGACCCACTGAAGTCAAACGAAGGACAGATGCATAAGCTGCATTACACATACCATGTCTCCAGCCACCTTCCCATGGCCGTGACCCTGCTCATCCCTTCCTCTTCCCCTGTCCCACTGAGTGTGCCACAGCCTGGTAATAGTTGCCCCTGCAGCACTCCCAGCTCCTGCCTTTGAAGTGTTGTCAGTCTGGACAAGGCTGCAGAGAAAGGAATGAATCAGTCCAGGGACTCATCCTGCTGCTCCCCTTGCTGCTCCACAAAAGGGAGATGGGAGGTGATGTGGGTCTGCAAAGGACACCGAGGAGATGGGGTAAGGTGCGTTTTACCATGGCCAGCAACCCAGGACTGGCAGGGCCGTGGCACACCACGGCGTGTTCCCAATAGCTTGGCAGCGGACAGCATCAGGCAGCTGGAGCCAGCCAGCGCAGGGATGGCACTGAGCCTCCGCGGCAGCCCATCTGTACAGATTTCCTGAATGATTCGGGGACAGACTTGCGCACCATGCAAAAACCAGCCAGATCTAATTCACAGATTGGGTTAGTGGAAGAGAGATAAGCCAATCCACTTAGTGGTTTTGTTGAGCTGTATGCAGCTAAACCAGGTTAGGGGCAGATGCTGAGCGGGTGTAAAGTGGCAGAGGGCTGTGGGAGCCCATGACAAAGCACCAGTGTGCTTCGTTCCCAGTAATCTCTCTAGTCCCTAGGGGCAGTGCAACGCTAGTGCAAGAGCTGTAAAGTGACATTAATACAGAGGGATGGATTAAATGGGAGATTTGGAGGTAGCATTATGCATGAATTTCTGCTTTGTCTCACTCCGGGCATCTCACACTAGCACTTCTGCAGAGAAAGGTGATGCACAAAGGGCTCAATCCCTTTTACAAGCCCTGCCTCTGACTTTGCTGAGTCCCTTTGGCCATGCCGTTTGCTTGGGGCTGTTCATGCCCCGGATGCCCACACCCAGATGCAGCTCTGCAGCCGGAGGGTTCTTGCTCTGCTAGCTGCTCCTCAGCCCTTGGGACCTGTGGGGCTGGGCTGGGGAAGAGGGAAGAGGCACTCACTCATCAAAACAATCCACCTCAAATATTTTTTTTTCCACAAATATTTAGTGAACACTGCTGTTTCAGCTCAGTTTTCAAACAAACTTTCTCACTTCTTTAAGACACTGCTGATTCATAAAGACAAAGGTAAAGCAGGGAATAGGGCAATCCCACATCTTTTCAATTCAATCTGTGCCAAAACTCCTTTGAAAAACTCAACATCAGCACCAAAGTCAAGTCATTTTCTTTCCACTTTGTCATGTTAACTTGTAGCCTGAAAATAAAGGTGAAAACAAAATCCTTCTGACAGAATGGCAACTTTGATAGCGGAGCTTGCAGGATTCCTGTCCTCCCTCCTGCACACTGCGTCCGTGCGGAGCAGCATGGGGCTTGAGCCCCCCAGCCACAGAGGGGGCTCACTCATCCCAGCACTGCCTTGCACAGCTGTGGTCACTGCAAGGGACTTGCTGAAATAGGTGCAATGTCTCCCAAAAAAGAACAAGTCACTGCGTGCATTGGGTTTGTGTGGCAAGGTTGTTTTTTTTTTTGGGGGGGGGGGTTTACAGGGGTGGCTTCTGATGAGAAGCTGCCCCTATGTCTGACAGGGCCAATACCAGCCAGCTCTAAGATGGACCTGCTGCCAGCCAAGGCCGAGCCCATCAGCGATAGTGGTAGTGTCTCTGTGATAACATATTTAAGAAGGGGAAAAGTTGCAGGGACTCAGACACAGCAGCCAGAGAGAGGAGTAAGAACATGTAAGAGAAACAACCCTGCAGTCCCCAAGGTCAGTGAAGAAGGAGGGAGAGG
>VYZV01018115.1:99863-127983 GCA_013401275.1 Pandion haliaetus
TGCACCGCTGGGGGGGGGATGTAGGTAGAGAATCTGGGAGTGAAGCTGTGCCCAGGAAGAAGGGAGGGGTGGAGGGAAGGTGTTGTGAGATTTGGTTTTATTTCCTATTACTCTACTCTGGTTGATTGGCAATAAATTAAGTTCATTTTCCCGAAGTTGAGTTTGTTTTGCCTGTGACGGTAATTGGTTGAGTGATCTCTCCCTGTCCTTATCTTGACCAACGAGCCCTTTGTTACATTTTCTCTCCCCTGTCCATCTGAGGGGGGGAATGATAGAATGGCTTTGGTGGGCACCTGCCATCCAGCCAGGGTCAACCCACCACACCATGTTTTTTGGGAAAGAGGATGTGTAACTTCTCACACCACCACCAATCACCTCCGCTACTGTTAATGCATGGCTGAGATAAAGGACCCTTGTTCTGCACTTTGTGCAGACATCGAGTCACAGGCAAAACTAGAATTGGGGGGAATGGTGACAGCACCTTCCCAGATTGTGCTCCAGTGCCAGCTGGGGACTATTGGGAAACACAGACCGTGTTTCCCCAAAGGTCTCATGAATTTTCCTCTGGGCTCTGCATTGTGGGTGTTTCACCTCCTGTTCCTCTCATTGCATTCATACACTCCCGGGAGGATGGAGGCTGAAACAAGCCAGTTCTGGATAAAGAAGGGGCCAAGTGGGTCACAAGGAGAGAACAGAAAGGTCCTGTCTGTGCACAAGTCCCAAACAGGTATGAAGGGCAGGGAGGTGGAGATGTCCTCGACCACCTGCAGATCCCCCAGGTGAACCTGGCAAAGCCATCCATCCCTCCTCCTCTTAATCTCTTGTGATTCTCCCTGGACAGGGCAGCCTCCTTCCCTCTCTCTTCAGACAGGTCCAAACCAATGGTGCCAGGGAGCCCGTACCCACCGGCTGCTGGGGCTGGCTGTTGCTGGTGAGTCAGCCGGCGTGGTGCAAGGCTGGCGGCACTGCCAGCCGGCTGAGCAGGCAGAACTCCCTTGCAGCAGGCACAGGCCGAGGGTGCAGGCTGCGGGCAGCACACAGAAAGGCAGCATCCTGAGCAAGCAACCCGGTCGGCAGCAACTGGCGGGGGCTGCTGCGGCCGCAACCACCCGCTCCGAGCAGGGTTTGCTCCAGTGAATGAATGAGGCAGCTGATGAATATTCGGAATTGGCAAAGCAGATCACTTTCAGCTAAATTTGATCACAATACGGGATAAATTAAGCTACGGGATGAATGCATTTGAAATGAAGATTAAAAGAACACACTGTACAAAGTCAGGAAAGTAGGTTTAGCCAAAATCTGACAATGTACACAAACAGACGAAAATAAAGTTCCTTTCACTGAGCAAATAATGAGGTCGGGATCAGCCTCTCACCAAGTTCCTATGGAAACATCTCTTTTTTCTTTTTAATTTAAAAATAAAAGGAGGGGGGAGAATGCCTGGGAAACGAATGATGCTCAAAAGGTCCACAAGTAGAGGGAGGTGCTCAACATGAGTAATATCTAGTGAGAAAAATAACCTCACATCAGGGGAGGCCCAGGGAGAGCAGGCAGGCAGGCAGGGGAGGCTGCCAAGCCCTCAGCGCTGCCACCCACCTGGGGAGTTGCAGGGCCGGCACAGCATCGGCCCCAGCACTGTGGGTTGCTGATTCCCGGCACGTCTCCAGCTTGCTACAAGCCCTGGGTCAGGGCACTGGGCTCTTCAGGCAGCTGGGAGAAGGGTGAGGAGGGGGAAGCATTTGGCTTTGCCATGGGAGCACAGAACTGGAGGGCTTGCAGGAGACTAAGGTGAGGAATGGAGACTCATGCCACATCTGCTCCCAGTTTTGGAAAGATCCACATTATTGTGGGCCCCTAAAGCAAAGCCAGGGACAGCACAATTGCCTTGGCTTAGAGATAAGTGGAAACAAAGGTGCTGAGGCAAACCAGGGCTGTGGCCCTGCCCTGGGGAAACTGAGGTAGGGAGCTGGCAGACCAATGTGCCCAAAGGCTGCCAGAGAGCAGACACTGTCAGCCCAGCTGGGCATCCAGCTCTCAGGCATGGGCAGGGTTTCCACCACCTTTCACTGGTGGTAAGTCAGGCACTGGTGTCACCTCTTAGGGTCCCTGCAGCATCCCTGCCCTGAGAGACTTATTCCCTCTGTCCTCACGTCTCACTGTGTGTGCTGGGTGGGCAGCGTTCTGCTCCCAGGCGAGTGGCATCCCTTTGGGGATGGGCTCGTCCCTCTGCCAGGCTGTGAACTGGAGAGGGAAAGGTCCTGGAGGGAGCAGGGTACCAGTGAGGTGAAGGACCTTGCTGAGCTTGCTGTGGTCTGTATCTGGCTGTCCCTGCCACCAGTTGGTGAGAGGCCCCAGCCTCTCACTGGGGCCAGAGTGGGCATAGCAGCACAGGGCAGAGGCTGCTTGTCCAAACCACCCAGAGCTCGAACCCAGACATACACCTCCCGGGGACCCCAGCGGTTCAGAAACCCACTGGACAACCATGCCTCCCCTGACAGGTGGCCTCCTTTTCCTGCAGCCACACAGTTTGCAGGAAGAGAAAATTAAAGGGCTGTCTATCAGGCTGACACGAACAAGTCTATTAGCAGCCCCTGGCAGGTGAGAGGAAAGTATTAGCATATGGAAAACGGGGGAGGAAAGGCAGCGTGTCTGGGACTGTTATGACTGAGCAGACAGGTGAAACCGGGGAGGTTATAAATATATCCCCCGCACACACCCCCAGCTGTACTTCTGCAAAGTCTCTAATGGGCTCAGAAACCCAGTGCTCGTCCCTGGGTCTGGGGAGGGTGGTGGGCTCCTGCACAGGGTGGCAGTCGGACATGGAACGGAGCATCAGCTTGTCAAGGAGCAACCTGCATCTGCCACCGCAGCACCAGCAGAGGAGGAGGTGATTCTGGCTGCAGAGGAGAACAGGAGCCCCATCCACCATGCCGGGGCTCGGACCAGGACCAGTCATGGCAGAAGGACTGGGGCAATAGCTTTCCTCTTCCACCCTTTCTGTCCTCGGCTGAGGAGCTTGATGACTAGAGGCAACGTGATTCCCTCTCTGTCCTCCTCCCACATCCACCTGAGAGGGTCTTTATTGCAACATCTCTGCTCTGTGATATGAAAAAGCCACCAGTGCTGAAGCCAGCTTGAGCCACACCAGGAGTGACCCCAGGGGAGCAGGGGAGAGGCAGGCAGCAGTGGGCACAGGGAAAGGCTTCTGCATTCAAGCCATGATTTTGAGAAAGGGACTTACAAAAGGAAATGGCCACTTGCATGCCAACTGGAGTAAGGGCTGTAGGGTGCAGCCCCTCAGAAAGACATGTGTACAGGCAGGTGCCACCCCAACAAGGGCAGGAAGGTATAAGCAGCCTCTCCTGTCAACCTGACCCCCACAGCAAGGGGTGCTACTGCAGAGAGGTGGGGGATCATAGCCCTCACACCCTCCTTGCCTTGCTTGGAGCATCCCTGCTTTCCCACCCACCCAATGAACCAGATTGCCAGCCTGCAATTCAGTCAGAGCTACCGTGCCCAACACCAGGCTACCCCAGGGGACCGCTACCAGCCTCCCTCAGACAACGCTGCCCATCACATCAGTGCCAGTGAGAGAGGAACAGGCTTGCTGAAGGATCACTGCAGGACAGGTCATAGAAAGCAGAACGACGTCCTAGTTAGGCAAATGACAGTTTACAGCAATGTCCAGTCTTAGCCCTAGAAGAAACAGTGATTTGAACTCCCAAGACTGCAGCCAGCTTGGGCAAGCAAGCCTGCCTTGTTCTGCCATAAGAGGCTGGGTTCAGTCCCTGAGAGCAAGAGACAGTGGTAGGGTCTGGTAGGAGTGCAGAGCTGTATCACACTCGCTGCACTAGCATCCCATCTAAGCCCATGAGCCTCAGCAAGTATTTGTTGGTTTTACACAAAGCATCAACAGAATAGCAACAAATACAAGCCCTGTTCCCTTGCCCAGCAACAACAGAGCTGACCAGGTTTCCAAACACACAGGGACCCACAGCTCTGTGCACACAAGCTGATGCCCTAAGCATGCCTTAATTTGCATGCCCAGTTCGGGTGGCAACGCTGGCAGACCGGGCTGATGAGACGTGAATCCTGCACACAAACATCCTGGAAGGCTCCAGGACAGCTTCTTGCCCTCCATGCATCCCCATCCCACCCCGTGGCAAGACCTAGAGAGCCATGTTGCTGCTTTTGCTGAAAACCACTGCTGCATCAGGAATATTTATTTAGCTATTTTTTACTTAAAGCTCAGGTTGGGAAAACAAAATAATGGTGATTTTTGCCTTTTGGGGAGCTTTCCACAGGTGAGGAAAGAGACGGAGGTCAGAGGGAGTGAAAGGAAGGACCAGCTGCAAGAGACCCTTCTCCACACTTCCCAGGCTCTTCCCTATTTCTCTAGGTTCAAGGCTCCTATCTCAGGCCTTGGTGATCACACTGTGCTCAGCAGGTCTCACCCCTTGTTTCATATGCCCTAAAGGAGAGCTTGTCTCTGCATTTGAAATGCTAAATCTCTCTCTGAGTCCCCCCACATGAGAGCATTTGTTTCACAGCCAGAATTTTGGCCGAGTGCCCAAGTAGGGGAGCAACCCGGTGAGGTGGGAGACTTAAAATGGTGTCAGGGCCAGAGACTGGTTATGGGTAAGGGACAGTGCAAGTTCATAGGGTCCAGAGGTCAGATGTGCTTGGAGAAATTGCCAGTTGGCTGCCTTCCACATGTGCAGCCGCCCTACAATGTGGAATGACCTTCCTGTGGCATCCAAAGGGCTGGATTACAGAGAAGTCCTGCTGCCCCTCCATTGCAGGGGGACTGTAGTCTGGAGGGGATCCTTTGTATAACCCCTCACTGTTACAGGGGAGCATGACCCAGTGCCACTTTGGGAGCAGGAAAAAACAGGCGTCCTGCTCCCCCTCCTCACTTCTTGAAATGAGGAGTCATGGATCACCTGCAGGGTTGCAGTGACACACAGGTGCTGAGTTGTCTGCTTTTGCAATTAGTGGCAGTCATTAAAGTAAGTGCTACATTAATTATTGCTGGGTTGCAGCTCAACCTCCAAGTCTGTCACTTGGCAAAACTCACACTTGAGTTGGCTCCCACTTCTGGGAACTTCCCAAAGCCTTCGCATTCAATTGGGAACATGCGGGCAGCGTGAGCACTGTCCTCTGCTGTACTCGCTCCTCCTTGCTGGGGTCTGGCAGTGCCATTGCAAAGCAGCCTCTGGAGGAAGACTAAAAGCAGACAGCCTGCCTGAGGATACCTGACACTTGGGCAATTTACCACAGGCCAGTGAGGCCAGACAGCTTCTTTTCTCCAGATGCATCTGTCCCACCTCACCCCCCACCCAGTCCTGGGAGAGAGCCCAGCACATCACAGCTCCGAGAGGAAACAAGGCCAAAATGCGTCGTGCAAATGGTGTGGGGGAACTAATCCCACAGACCTACCAGGGGACTCAGGACCAGTACAGCCATGGCAAATGCCAAACCAGCATGCCCTCCCAAAATTAGGGAGGCCTTGGAGAGCAGGAGGTGGCATCGAGATGGAGCAGCTGCAGAACTGCCTTCATCCAGGCTGCCAGGACCAAGGTGGTCTTGGACACAGCCTGTGCCAGGTCTCCCTGCCTGTGTCCATACCGTGCCAATCCGCCCTCCTCCCAGGCTGTAGTTAAGCCCATCCAGCTCCCCTATGACTACACTGGGTTCAGTTCACCTCATTCCCACTTGTACCATGGTGGTCCTGTTGCCATATAGTATTGAATCACTGACTGTGGGCCAGGCTTTCTGGATGAAAACCCTTCCTACCCAAAGAGTAACGAGAACATCCCTATGTTCAGGTATTTTGCACAAGGCTAATGCTTTTGAGGAATGGCAGCTTTTGGCTCTTTCTCCAAGACAAATCCTGCACCCTCTCAGCTCTTGACCTCTTAGAGAAGCAAGTCTTACAGACCATGGTGGGCCTGTGTAACAAAAACTGTTCTGTTGCAAGTTTCGGTCTTTCCAGTTTCCCTGAATCGATGGTTATTGACAGACTGATGCAGAGGGACCAGTTTCTTCAATGCTGCCCATAGTAACTGAATTGCAGCAGGCTGCAGACAATGTCTGCCATGGGCTTGTTCCTTTTTCCAACTGTTGCTGTGAGCAGCAGTGGGACCAGGACAGCAAGGCTCCTTTAAACTCTTTACATTCATTCCCTGCCGTCACAGGTACAGGAATAAAAGGGTCATCTTGGGTCAGAGTTTCCAAGATCTTCTGCAACAAGCAGCTACTTCCTATAGTTCCTGCCCCAAAATCAGGTAAATGCTTAAAAAAATAAGTGTGGTTTTGACAGTCGTCAGAGCTCCACTACAGGTCACCTCCCATCCTGAAATCATACTAGTGTAGTTTCAATGTACTTCTTCCTGATTGCCTGGCCTGGCACAGATTTCTTCCTGTAGCTTTCTCAAGATGTAGAGGTTTAAAAAGCTCCGCCCAGTCTTACTAAAAGCCACATGAAATTTTCATGTTGCCAGTCTGCTGGGACAAGTTTAATGATGTTTAATAAAGGCTGATGGTGCCTGAACTTCACAGCAGAGTTCTTTCACAGACTCCCTGGTGGAGGGAGTGTGGAAGAGCTCATCCCCACTGTGTCTTCTTCACTTGACTTCTCAGCATGAAGAACAAGCTATTGTGACCCACGTGGCATTTGTGCTTATGAGACAGCAGAGAAAACATCATGCAGTTGTGGATATTTTGTGTAAATGAGTCAGCATCATCAAAATATACTTTCTAGGTATTAAAACCAAATACCATTGGGTTTTATTCTGAATCAAGATAGTCTAAGTTAGAGAGTTCAGCCAGCAAAATGCTCTTACTATCACTCAGAGAAGATATCTGGAGGTGGCTGGTCCAAGCAGATGTGGGTAAGGCCAATGTAACTGGATGGGACACGACCCAGTGTGATCTTGCAGCAGGCTCTGTCAGTGCATGCCTGAAAGACCAAACAATTGCACCTCCATTACAGATTTGTTCAGCACCCTTCAGACTGCCTGAGTAGAGCTTCCAGCACAGCAACGGCAGGACCCCAGTCTGAATCTTGCCTGCAGTTTTGTGCTGTAAGCCCACCTGGCCCAGCCTGGAGCCAAACACATGAACAAGCTGCTTAAGTCTTTAAGAGGGGCTTAAGCCTTTAAGAGAGCCAGTTCACAACAACTGTGTCAAGTACCAGACTATCCATATGTAACACTCCATAAGCACCTGAAGGTTATTCCTAGCATATCCGTAATGGTTTTGGAGACTACCCCAAAACATTAGTCTGAAGGGCTGGACTGCTTTTTTGACTAATGCATGGAAGACTCCCAGTTTGATAGGATCTAAGGAGACAAGCCTTTCTGGGCACCACAGGTTTGAGATCTGAGAGCCACCAGTCTGAGATCTGAAAGCCAAATGGGATCTCAGAACTTGCATGTTCAGAAGAATAGAAGCCACTGGGATAACAAATACCGCTCAGGGCTCTGGTATGACACCAAGCTTGTTATTTTCAAATTCAGATGGATCAAGCCAGATAGCAGGAGGGTTGGGGAAGGGTCAAGGCAATCATTTCTTTGCCACAGCTGGAATCACAGCCCAATCTGGGGGACAAACCCAGCTTGTCAGTGTCCATCAGGATGCAAATGAACAGGAGTCAGCTTTGTGCACTGTCAAGGGAGTGAACAGACTAGCAGTTAATCATGGGCACATTCTCTAGTGGGCTTATCTCCTTAGAGGAAAGGTGGAAGGATGTCTGTCACACCTCAGTATAAAACAGTAAGTGAATAAACAAAATATCCTAATGGAGTTATAAATCTTGAATCCAGAGTTCGTGGCTTTGAAAGATATAAATAGCGAATGCTTCTGGGCCGCAGGACCAAAAGGCGTCCTTGAGAAATGTACAAGGCAAAGAACCAGCCAGACACCTCTTTGTCAAGGGCAGTCACCCCTAGGACTTTTCCATTATCTTCCAGATAAGACTCTTCTCAAAGGGCAAATCTCCAAGTCTCAGCCAGAGACAGACATAAGAGGTCCCTGCTGAAGAACAATCAACCAGTGCTTCACCTGGTACCACCTGGAGGCCCAGGTCCCTGATAGGGACATACACACTGGGTGTGCAGAGCCAGTGCTTTTGTTACAGCCAGTGCTTTTGTTATAGCAAATCTGACTTGCATGTGTAGGAATGACCCTGCCCACAGGTATGCACTGCCATCAGCACACACAGGCTGCTTGTCCAGCAGCAGCAGGGCTGGAGCCCACCTCCCCCTTCTCCCCGATCTCTGGGTTGTGCAGGCACTGCGGTAGGGTCTGCTGCACTGGCAACTCCGTCTCTCAGCAATCAGACTGGAAATCATCTCAGCCCAGACAGAAAAACCATCATCTGCTGTGCTGCTGTGACAGGAATAGCTCCTTGACTCCATGGGGCCAAGTGCACCCTTGTGGCAACACCAGCATGGCACCCACAGGCGTGACTGTGGACCCGCATAGCTCTTGTCCTTGGGATCCTTTCCTGGGGCAGGAGCCAGCAGCACCAGTCCAAGCCTTGTCCTTCTGTTCAGCGATCTGAAAGGAGGCCTTCAGACACTATTCAAGACCACTGGGAGCTACAGGTCCACCCTGTCCTACATTCAGAGGCACAGCACCATCTGGTTATTTTGGGTTGACCACCTGCCTCCTCTCTTCAGTAACAGCATCTCTTTGCCAAGAGATTGCAATGGAAGGCCTGCAGGTAGAAGGCACCCAGCCAACACCTCAGTGGAGAGGTGTGCTCGGTGTCCAGGCCTATGCTGCTCTTGGCCTCCCATCCCTCCACCTCTGGCTCGGCCCCACCTGCATGCTGCAGCACCCCTGAGAACAGGATGGTCCCTAGGCCTGGGGCAGCAGCTTGTCCTCTCCTGGGGGCACCAGGAACTCCAGCCAGAGCATTAGATTCTGGCAGCACACAGCAGCACAAAGAAACAGAACAGTCATCAGCAGCTTGGACAGCCCTGGGCACTGCACAGGCACGGTGCTGGCCAGGACATCAGGATTATCTTTCTCCATTAACTAAAAGCACTATGGGAGTGCTGGCATCCATCTGGAAAGCCATCAGGGACAGGCATGAGGAAACTTCTCATCAAGAAGGGCTGCTGCTGCTCAGCATTTGCTTCTGGGAGGCTCTGCCTTAGACCCCTGTTTCCCCTTGAAATAACAAGCCTGTTCATATTAAATATCTTTATGCTTGGAAGGAGGGCAGAGGACTTTCAGGCTTGGACTGCTTCCAAGGAAGTTAATTTGCACACTTCGCCTTGGCTCGGTCGGTCTGGAGTGGTGACAGTCCAGACTGCAGAGGACTTAGGTGCTCAGAAGACAATGTCTACAAGCAATGAAAGGAGCAGAAAGGTGCAATAAAACGGACTCAGGCCCTTCTGATATGGATGACCACTTCCAGACAGCACCCTTGGGTCCCACGCTGGTACCTTGCAAGAACACTCGAGCACGCCCACCTGACACTGGTCTGCAAGGCATCAGCTCTACAAACGCTTGCTGGGCTGCTGGCATGTTGGTTCCCCCACCAACTCACACCACAGAGGAATAAAGCTGTCAGTAGCACTGGCAGTGCCAGCAGGAGCGAGCAAGCCCACTGTTGAGCAAGAGGAACATTTCCTGTTCATGTGGAAACAAGCTTCCACCTGCAACAGCTCATGATGGGCCAGGAGTGACTGCAGAGTCAACCACCCGAGTCCCACCGCTCTGGAGACACCCTGGCAGGACTGGGCATCTCTCCTGCAAGGTGAGCTGCAGGGCTTTGGCAGGGCATGAAGGGACAGCCGGCAGTATGGCCAAAGGAGAGGGTGCAGGAGATGCGCAATGCAAAGAAGCCTGCTACGGAGCAGCAGTGGCACGGGTGGATGCCAGCTCCAGCCCTCTGGTCACCAGCCCAGTGCCGCCCTGCCTGGGCACTGAGGTGGCACTAGAGCAGGGCATCAACTTGCACTCTCGCCGCTGCCTAGCCCATCCAAAGGCACATGTCATCACTGGTGCTGCATCTCCGTGGGGCAGCCCTCAGCACCTGCAGGCAGTGCCTCTGCAAAGCTGCTGCCACCAAGCACCATGGCAAAGCCACACGGGGCTGCGATTGCTGCGTGGGGAGGGAAGGCTGACCTTGTCCTATATTTTAAAGGCTATTTTTCATCTGCAAAAAGCAGCCAAATGAGGGCAGCAGCAGGGAGGAGAAGAGATGAGCAATGCAATGCGGCCACAAGGCAGAGGGAATGCCTCTGCGCTAAGCAGCACTCTCTCCCCTCGCTGGCACAGCAGGTGGCTAGAAAGGGGGTGCCCTGCTGACCCCATCTCGGCTCCCCCTCGTGTCCTGCCCTGCTCCATGACAGTGAGGGATGTGTGGGGAATAAGAGCTGTGGGCTGTGCCTGAAGGGGAAAAGCAGGGGTGTTTTAGCGCAGACCCATGGCTCTGAGTCAGGGTCCCTGAGTCACTTCAGCCAGGGATCAGTGCAGCCCGCCCCAGCACACCCTGCCAGGCTGCCAGCAGCCACAGACCCCCCCAGGTCCTGTGCCAGTCTGCCAGCCCCACGATGTGTCTCTGACACCGAGGGAGTTTCAAACCCCAGCAGAAATGTGAACCAGGACCCCAGCGCATCCCATACACATCCTGCATGTGGCAGTCCTTATTTTCTCAACAAAAGGTAAGAATTCTCTGCAAGATCACCAGGTTGGACCATCACAGTCCAAATGTGTCCCCCACCCTGGTTCAAAACATCAGGAGATAAATGGAGAAACCCAAGTGCATGGTCAGCTTTGCTAGGGAAACACAAACCTGACTGCAACACACAGACACCTCCCCACTCACTTCCCAAGAGTCCTCCAGGGACATGTCCTATCCCTGTGAGCACTGTGAGCCCCAGGGAAGGGGCTGGACTTTGGCTGTGGCTATCCAGGGCCTGGAGAGGAGGCAGCCTGCCTGTCCCGTCTCCTGGCGCAGAGTTGGAGAAGGAGAGCTCCTCCAAGCATCTGGTGGGGCTCAGCATTGTGCTGCAGCTGTGAGATTTCACTCCAGGCTCTGGAAAGCACATCAAAGATATTCTTAAGCATTTTTCTGCTTCAGATATTTAATGATAGTGCATCACTTCGTTGGCAGGAGCTGAGAGCTTCCCTCCTCACTAGCGACTGAGCATTAGCAGAAGAAAGGAAGGCTGCATTATGGGTTGATGCTCTCCATTCAGTCTCCCATTTTCTGGGAGGAAAGATTGCTCAAGTGTAGCCATTAAAGAAGGTGGCAGTTCCTGCATTCCAATCCCCAAATTGGAAGGCTTACTCAGGTTTAAACAATTCAAGAGTTTCTAGAAAAAAAGGCCAAGGTGTCTGCAGAGACGAAAGGACAGGGAAGAGTGCTGAGGGGACATGACTGCTTCACCTTTAATCCCTCTGACAGAGGCAAAATGTTGCTCTGCTAATGCCCAACCTCATGCACTGGAGGGCCCTTTCCATGCCTTCCTACCAGTTTATGTGCAGGCACATAAATACATTGGAAGAGGTATCTGAGCATCAGTCTGGGCTGGCTTCCTGCCCTCTTGGTGTGTGGGAAGGCTAGAAAGAAGCCGGTGCATTATCCTTCCCTCAGTCCCTCCCTCTCATCCATCTCCTTCCACACTGCCAACCTCTCCTAAACTTTGATGGTGCCACAAATTCACGTCTTCTCCCAGACTGCTGGGAACCCACGTCACTGGGGGTGAGGCAGCCAGAACTGGGGGAATATTTCCAAAACACGAGGGTGCTGCACAACAGGCATAAGCAGGGAGGTCAGCCCACAAGGCTGTGACTATTCAGTGTACCAGGCTCCCTGGAGATGCTCTCGGAGAAGTTCTCAGATGCTTTTGCCTCCAGAAGTGGCCACAATTTGAAGCAATTTCCAAAAGGGTATTGTCCCCTTGGTGGCACAGCCACTGGCTCTGGGGTCAGACCTGGGCTCCACTTCCTTGGAACCAGCTCCTTTAGGATGGACTCAGGGCAGCAACCCATGAAGGTCTGAATGGAGCTGAACATGGGAATGCAGATTCATTCCAGCAGACATCAACTTAGTACCACAGCATTGACTCATACACCATATTATGCCAGCTGAGACAATTTGAACAGTGACTATAAAGTAATATACAGCTGCTAAACAGCAGCAGGATGGAAAAGAGGTATCATGATAAGCTGGGCCCAAAATGGAGGAAAAAAACCCAACCTTAGTCACAAAGCCACTTCTGTGAAAATCTACCCTGTGTCCTGAAGGAAAGGTAGGGCAAGGAGTCCTGAGGCTGCGCTGAGCTTCAGAGGTACAGAAGTCCTGTATGGCCCTGGAGAGCAGCAAGGGGCTGTTAAAAGCTGCCTTTTGTGGCGTCACCTGGCACTGAGGGAGGAGCTGGGAACCCAAGCGAGCACCAGGCAGAAGCAGGAAGAAAGCCCTGCTGCTGCTGGTGGAAAAAATAAGACCTCCACACAGCTGCAGGAGCAGTTTTGCTGCCGATTGTTTTTACAAGGGGTTAGGCTAGCTTGATCATTAATATTAATGTCTCAGTAAATTATGCATATTATGCATTTGCATGAAGCATCCCCCAGTGATGCTTCCTGCATTGTTAGCCAGCCTCCCCCTGAGCACCAGCAGCTTGCTCACAGAATCAGTGGCTGCATGTCGAAATGTTTTATTCTATTAAGAAAACAGAACTCAAAGCAAAAATGAAAAAAGCCTGGCAGGGGGAGCTGACTCCTTCCTGCCAACAGAAAGCAGACTTCAGATAAGAGGGACAAACCAACATGTCACCTTCCTGCACGTGTGACAGAGTAGCCAAAGGTAGGATCCCTCTACCAGGCAGAGGGTAAAGGAAAGAGACATCTTCTGCCCACCCATACTCTACCCAGGATGGATAGGTCCATAGCCCTAAGCTAGAGGCAAGAATCCTATCACAGCCTAGATCTAGTCTTCCCTACCTCCTTCCCACATCTCTCTAGTTCTTTTCTCATGAGATGCTTGGCTCCTCGAATTCTGTTCCTGTCTCTTGTTACTGCTTGTATGAGCCCAAATTGTATCATCATATTATTATCAAGACATGCACCTGATTTTCTGGTACACTGTGTCCTCATCAGGAGGCAGGTCCTTGCAGCTCAATGCTTCATTCGGTACAAGCCAGACAAATTGTGTTGCAATGAGCGAAGCAACACTGTTATCTGTCATCTGCCACGTGCTTTCCAACACCCTGCACAGTACCACCACGCACGTGTGTGGATGGATGTCTGGACTGGCCACTTCGAGCCCTCACTCTCAAGCCACAAACACAGATTTACTGCGGTTAGCAGCTCCAGGGGAGCTGCTGGGTGCTGCTCCTCTGCTGCTTGTCCCACACACCACCGCAAAGCCTCATCCCAAGCTACCACGGCTGTGCTGCTGAGCTTGCCGAGCAGCTGGGAGCAGCAAAGGGAACTCCACTCCTTCCCCTTCCCATCATCACTGTGATGGTGTCCCTGACGGTCACCTGTGAGGGACCAGAACCAGGACACGCTATATGGAGAACAAAACACCGCTGGGGCACCTCACTGGCCCCCTGACCACAGTGGGCCACTCTGCCCCACATGGTCAGGAGGCCATATCAGGGCCCTGGAGCTCCCTCATTGCTTGACCTGCAACAAAGATGAAGACATAGACAGAAAGGCCTTCATGGTTGAGGAGGACCAGCCTCTCATGGGCTGTGTCAGCACTGAGCAGGGACCGTGCCGAGAGCCACAGCTTGTCCTCCACCGCTCACCCCAAACCCCCGAGTCAGCACCGAGTGCCACACCTTGAGCACAAGCCCTTTAGCCAAGAGGCAGTCTTCAACCTCAGCACCATGTTTCCAGATGCTTCATGCAGGTGAAGGATATCAAGAGATGATTAAGAAGCAGAAAATGCAAAGAGGAAAGACAAGACACTTCAAATGGACAGGTGCATCTAGAAGAACTTGCTTAGTTCTTAGTGGGCGAGCCACCTTTCAGAAACAGCCCTTCTGTTCCACCAGCTCCCATGAGCACACCTAGTAGGGAGGGACACTGTCACCTGCAAACCCCACAGACTCCTCTCCACCAGGGCCCATAGCATGGGAATGAGACAGATGTTACATGCTCCCTGGCCAACCACATTTGGGGTGTTTCTTCAGTCAGAGGTTGCAGATATTTGCCCAATTCTATTTCAAATACCTTTTCATAGTTCTGGACTTTCCAACATCCTGTGAGAAACTGCTTCATAAGCAAATTTGTTTCTGGGTGGAAGGATGCTTTCAAGGTCATCAGGCACTTCCCAGCAGCTCTATGGAAGCTGTCCCAGGTCCCACCTCTCCTCCACACCTCTCTGGTTTCTCAGAGTGTTCAGCAGTGGCTGTTGTACCTGAGACACAGGCATACCCCCACCATCCCATCACCACCCACAGACCCACCACAGCCCTGTCACTGCAGAGCAGGTGCATGGACACTGACACCCATTATGTCCCCTGGGATCACAAGGATGTGCTGGCTGAGTAGGAGACAGACAGACTGACAGCACAGAGTGAGGGGGGTGCATTGGCAGGGCCATGTGGGTTGCATAGCCAGGTGTGGTCACGAGAGCTCCTGAAGGACCACAGTCACCCAGAGCTGAAATCCTCCAAGCACTGAGGTCCTTTAAAGGCCACATGGAGCATAGCTGTCCCAGCTCTGTCAGCCCAGCACAAGCATAAGAGGGGCAGAGAGCCCTGGTCCTGCCCCAGGGTGGAAAGGTCAGCAGAGCACCCCCAGCAGCAGGCTCAGACAACCCTGCCCACGGTCACTGGAAAGGAAGGGATGAGTCAGTGCATGAAGGTCACTCATGCATGGTATGGGTGGAGCACAGCAGCAATTTCTTTCCCAGCAGATTATATTCGTTGCAGAAATCCTTTTTATTTATTTCTTCGTATGGGCAGTTAGGTGCTCCTCAACTCCTCCGCACCTGGGGCTGACATGGGAAGGGGACACTCACCGTTCCTCCTGCTGTGCCAGGAAGGCAGGCATGGACAACAGCACAACACGCAGCCAGGGCCAGGAGCTCCTCCCAGGACCGATGTGCACTGAGGGGTCAGGGCTCAACCACCCAGCCTCACCCCTCGGCCACAAGCCGCTCCCAGCTGCACCCCCAATGCCACCACAGTCCCGAGTGCACGTGGGTTCTCTCACCATGCTTGTCCTGTGTGCCTCAGCACTATCAACCGCTGCACCAGCTGTGACAGACAGCTGGGACCAGTGTTGCCCCAACAATCAGATGCAGCCTTGGCTGGGGCATATGGCAGTGGGAGAAGCAGGAGAAGCTGAGAAGATATTTGAAGAAGCCTTGGGTCTCCTCCCACGTCTGTTGCACTCTCACCGTGCAAGCTGAGATCATGCCACCCAGTTCCCCTGGGTGAAATGCAAGCATAACTCTTTGCCAGCTACAATTAGTACTTTCAGTGCTTGGGCCAGTTCAAAACACTTCCCAGGGACAGCTGCAAACCCCATCCACCTAACAGGGCCCACTGCAGCTGGTGCCAGCTCATTGGATCTACCTGTGGCCTGTAAGGAGAGCAGCCCTCACCAGGCTCTGCAGGACCTTAGTCCTACCCATGCAGAGGTGGCCACCATCTCCTTCCAGCTCTGCCAGGCCTCAGTGTGCTGGATGCTGCCTTGCCTGGTACCTGGGTTCAGGGACAGATAAACAAATGAGCATGTTGCAAAGGCACTTGCTGAAGAAGCTGTGAGAAGCAGTGCTGTTCACAAGCTGTGCTGTCCTTTGGGAAGGGGACCAGGCTGAGGACAGCACCCAACTCAAGCTGTGCCTTACTCTGCACTAAAATATTAGAGCTGGCTTTGATCAGCATCAAAAGAAGAGAGTGCAGCTCTCCTCCAGTGAGCATCTTCAGGCTCTGTCTCTGCTGCGAGAGAACAGAAAATCTGACAGATGTTGCCCAGGCAGGATCAGAAGGAAAGCAGAACTGTTCCAGGAAAGGTTACCTCAAGGAAAAGCTCCTCCTGCTGTCCTCCACACTAGCTCTCTTGGCTTGGAAGGACACAGGGAGAAGGATTATTTCCTGAAGCCTTCATAGCACACACCAGCTGCATGGGGGAACTGATGGGCTGAGCACTGCCTGGGAGGACTTTGCTACCCAGCAAAAGGGTCATTCAACTGACAGAAGGGCATAGCAAAGCATCAGTGCCCCCCATATACCACAGGAGGTGCTCACCCTGTGGAAGACTGCACTCCTCAAACCCAGCACAGCCATTGGCCTGCGGGACAGATAGGGTGTTCTTGCTTTTGCATCCACCTTCTCCACAGTATATAGTGGAGTTCAGAACAATACCGAGGTGCCTGGTACTGCCCCTCAGGCAGGTCGCTCCTTACACGTGTTACTCTCCAGCCAGGCAGCTCAGGAGCACATCAATCTGCAAGGGCTGGAAGAGGGATGTCCCTGCAGCTCTGCCCCAGCTCTGGGCAGGGCTGCACACGCAGCAGCACAGGTCCCCAGCCACCCCTCATCATGCTGTCCTTCAGGGGGAAATCCTGCTACTCAAAGTCATCTTTCCACCAGCACATTTCCAACCCATGTCAAGTAGTGACTGCCAGGTACTGGTTGGGTCACTCGCTGTAGAACTGGCACCCACATATCTCCATCCCTGCTGTGAGCTGCAGAGACCTTTCCCTGGGTCTGGCCCCTGCTGAGGTCCCCCCAGGGAAGTCCTGCTGCCAGGCCCTGCCAGAGGCACAGGGGTCAGCATTGCCAGCAGCCCCCAGCTCCTGGTGCCCACTGGAGGAGTGTGCTGCCATCTGACTGCATTTCTCCACAGCTAGCAGGCTGGCAGCCTGCCTGCACAGCCATGCATGGGCCAAGCAGCTGGGGAGCACTTGCAGCCCTGGGGTTGAGCTCTTCACCGCTTGGACACCTGCCCCAGCACATCACAGGGAGGAAGAGCTGCAGGGGGGGCAGTGATCTTCCTCCTCCATCCCATCTCCCCAACCCTCCAGCTCTGTCAAGTTTTGCTGTCCTTCCTCATCATACCATACACAACCTGTCTCAATTCCCCCGAATCACAGTCAACTATCCATCCTACCAGCAGCACCCCTTCATCTTATTCAAACATCTCCAAAACTGCATTCCTAGTGTCTTCCTGCAAAATTCAAGCAAGCATTCAAATTTCCATCTCCTAAAACCCACTGACTCATCTCCTGATGACACAGGCCACCATCCACACAGGAGAAGGTCTTCAGAGCAAACCACTGCTCTCCTCCCTACACCTGCAGGGGTTCAACCAACACAGTGCTCTCACGGAGATCCCACCATGTGTTTGCTTGGACCCAGCAGGGCTGCTGGTGCCACACAGGGACTCCAAAGCTGGGAGAGAGTGGGATGCTTCCAGTACTTTCTCAGCCCAGCTTGTGGCCCCTCCAGTCCTCAGCCTCACACACCTCACCGGACCAGCAGCCTGCTCAGCATCTCCACACCTTCTTCACACCTCCAATAAGCCATATCTTGCCAGATCTAACTGGTGCCCTCATCACTAGCAAAACGGCTCAGACACAGCCTCCATTCCTGCCTTTGACTCTGCTGGTTCTTCAGAGCAAAGAGCTCTTCCACCATACACTGTGTCATTATAGGACATGCCCCAGCATCCTGGGCACTTCACTAACATATCTGATGTCCAGTCATACAGGACAGGTTCCTGTTGTATCTCACGTTACAGGTCTGCACAGCCATCATATCAAGCAGGGGCTAGCTCCCAGCCAGAGGAAGGGCTGCCCTGCTGCTGGTGCAGGCAGCCAGTAGCCGATGGCGGGTACCTTGGGCACTCATCCACCCACTCATCCATCCCCCTTCCCTTTGGGAAGCAATCAGGTCAAGGAGGCAGGACAGGCATGCAGAGCTCTCCTCCACTGCATTTTCCCGTCGATTGACAGTAGAATCAGGAGAGGCCAGGATAAGTAGCAACAGGGAAAATCAGTGGGGTGGGGAGGAGGAGAAACAGCTTTGAAACTCAGGGCACAGACAGAAGACTACTGGTGAATAGCAGTCATCAGGCAGCAGCTGAGGAGGAGATTGTGTTCCTCTGCTCTTCCCTCTCCTCCACTAACTGCATAACAAGCATAGATGCTGCTGACTTAATTTCACAGACACAAGCCTTTGACATGGGCACCACAGTCAAGTCTGTATGGGTCCTGCCCCAGCAGCCAGGTTGGATGCAGTAACCCTCTGCTCACATGGCAAACAAACCGAATTCATTGCCTTGCAACAGCGCTTTGATTACCAAGACATCCTCAGGACATGCCATGCCTCAGTCTCACTTGCTTCTTACTCCATGGAGCACTTTACACCTGCTTTGCACCGGTGCACACTCAGCACGTTTGGCGCGCGTTCAGACGACCGAGAGCTGGCTGCAGATGCAGAGCCCATTCCTAGGCACGCCTCTCTTCAGCACCTCCCATCCTGCATTGCAAGAGCAGAAACAACACTGGCTTGAGCCCTCCCATCACCCACCATGGGACAAGGGGGAGAGAGAAGGTTTTGAGAGGCATTGGCAGTAACCAGGGGAAGAAGCAG
The DNA here is from genome assembly GCA_013401275.1 of Pandion haliaetus. Taxonomy (NCBI): domain Eukaryota; kingdom Metazoa; phylum Chordata; class Aves; order Accipitriformes; family Pandionidae; genus Pandion; species Pandion haliaetus. The sequence goes on from VYZV01018115.1 coordinate 118,445, forward strand.
AGCTGTTACTCGAGGGCCCAAACCCACCCAGCTGCTCGGTAACTTCAGCTGCGTGATGCACACACTCATAGCTCAGCTCCATGTGCATCCACACATCTATGACTTCGTGTACACAAGGTGGTCAGCCAGCTCTGAGGGACTCTACCTGATGGCACTGATAAAGCCAGTCAAAAGATGCTTTTACTGAGTGGTGACCTGAGAGGAACATGGACAAAAAATTGGTTTACTGCTGGCACAAGACAAAACCTGCCGTTTCCTTTTAGTACCGAAGCATGGGAAGACTGATGGAGTTAAGTCACATTAGAATTGGACTAGGACCCCTGACACAATAAGAGAAGTTGTCTGGTCTTTTGAAGTAGCAATAAATGTTTTGTCACTGAAGAAGCAAAGGAAGAGGGAAAAAAATGTAAATCAAAGGTAACATTTTCTTTGGGAGTTTAAAAGAATCTTTGCAGGGAATGGTAGATAATAAGTAAGGTGGAACATCTTGCTAATGCAGGAGAGCTCTTGACCTGCCTGCTTCTGCTGAAGAATAAAGTGAATGAGAGCCCCAGAAGGAACATTAGATCACACTGGTTATTGGTCTTGTTAAGAAAATAAGTCCATTAAATGAACACACTTGGGCAGTGTGAACTTTCAGCAACGATGAACATGCACAGCCCTCTCCAGTGGACACGTGCTAATGAAATAAAGCCATTAGAGGCCCCGAGTGACCACACACCACAGCTGGGTGATGTGTTTTAACAGGTCCCTGCTGGACTGCACATGGAAGGTCTCTCAGAAGTCTGTAAAGCTTGCAGCAACGATCAGCAGACTCTGAAGTGATGCTTTTTAAATCCTGAAGTGGCTGTTCGAAAAACAAAACAAAAATACCAACAGACAAGAGGCCATGCTCAGCGCAAATGGAAGAATGGAGCCTAAGGGGCCACCCAGCACTTCTGTCTGAATCGTCTCCTCTCCCCAGCTGCTGCGAGGTCTGCCAGCTCATTCCTGCTCCATCACGTCCTGCCCAGATGCAGTCAGGCATGCATGGTGGTGGGAGCAGGCAGTCCTGCAGCAGGAGCCAGGCTGTAGCCCCCACCCCTGGCCCCGCTAACCACAGGTGTCCCTGGAGAAAACCATCCCCATCAGCAGAGCAGTCGACTGTGGCCTGGCTCAGGGTCCCCTTGGCGCACAGTGGGTTCAGCTCACCCTCCTTTTAACCTGTTTGAGCAGCTCACAGCAGTCTGAAGGGCACAAGAACTTGCAGAGGAAGAAGGAACACACAGCATTGAGTGAATACTTATTAATGTAGCTACATAAAATCCTCCAGAAAACCTTATTAAAAGAACAATTAACCTTCCTGTTTACTGGGAACAGTTGACCTCTGCTAGGAGGGAACAACCGTCCCTGAAATGCAGGTTATTGCAGAACTACATAGTCCAAAGCCTGTTTTGTTGCTCTGTGGAGTAGGCAATACTGGGTTCTGGAGCAGCCAGCCCCTTTCCAGACCAATGCGTGACTGCAGGGCCTCAGCATGCACGTGAAGCATCAGCTTCCCAGCTGGGACGTCCAGTACAGACTCGGGATATGTCACCAGTGTTCAATAATGAGGCAGTGCTCCCAGGGATAACTGCCTGCTATAAACAATTCCTTGGACTGACTGTCTCCAGCTAGTTGCATTAGCCAGGCATGAATATTCACTGCTGCCAAGTACTTAAACATAAGGATGGATCAGGAAAATAAAGTTGTTCATGTAGTACGTGTGCAGAAATTACAATATCCAATGCCAAACCTGTGAAGATGGAGCCACCCAGAGGTCCTTCTCCTTCACTGAAAACCCCTTTTCTGCAAAGGAAGCAGTTTTCTCCATCCAAACAAATTTTAACAGTAAAGTTTGTTTTAAAACATATGATGAAGCCTGTGATCCTGCCAGTGATGCCCTCCTCACAGGAACCTTCACAGAAACGGCAGAGCAAGTGGCCCCTTCCTCCCAGAACAGAAGTAAAGCTATTTTTTGAGGAAAGCTGTAAAAAACACACATAATTAACAGGACAGCCCCTGGAACATTAACTCACAAGCTTCTTACCAGTTCAGTAAAGTTATGAGCAACTTTCACAGTAAGGGAAGAGTCCCACAGGAAACTTGTGCCACTGCTAACCTTCCAGCTACAGAATTAGCTTGGGGTACCCAACATAGGCTCCCGAAAAACAATTAACAGGAACTTCCACTGTTTAAACCAACATAGCTTCATTAAAAAACCCCAAACAACCCTCCCCCAAACCCCACAGGATGAAACACATCAGATTCTCGAGGAAATTCATGTCCCTTGGAGATCGCTTCCCAACAGACATAGCCACCTCTTTGCTTGCTCAAGTACAAGAAGAATCCCAAATTCTGTCCAGTCAAAAAAACCAGCTCTTGTTTCATGCAACATCCAATACCTCCAAAGCAAGGACAAAACCATGCCTACTTCAATGCTGAAAGGGAATGTCTTTTCCAAACCCATCTTTTTCAATAAAAACATCCTTGATGACCCTCATTTCCAAACCTCAAAAGCCTCCTGTGAGACCACAGCTACTCCTGGGTTAAGCCTTCCTGGATACCACCTGCTCTTCCTCACACTTCCAGTTGCTCCCCAGCTGAGGGAGAAATCAGGGATTTTTTAATATAAAACAATTACAATTTCCTTTTTATTTTTTTTTAGAAATACCTTTAAACTTGAAACTTGCCATCTGTATTAGAGTTTAAATTTACTGTAATGTATAAAAATCATAATAATTACCTTTATGCTGCCCTTTCAACCTAACAAGTGCAGGCACAGCGATCAGAGCTGGGGAGGAGAAGCAACTTTTACTTTTAAAAACCACCTTCTTCTGAAACAAGTGTGGCTAAACCTGCCTTTGGCGGGGGAGGAAACCGCTGAAACCTACAGCACACGGTAAAATTACCTCCACTTCTGGTGAGCCCTGCACATGCCCCAGGCAAACACTGACCCCCGACCTCCAGCCCAACCCAGGGGCTTTGAGCAGCTCCAGCGGCCAGCACAGCCGAGAGCTGCTGTCCCTTCTGCTCCCTGCCCATCATCTCCCCACTCACTGCTCAACACCTGCATTTTTCACCACTTTTCTGTTACAAATACCAGTTGATTTCCTGAATTATTTAATTACTACAGGGGGGAAGAAACATAATTTTTACAGGCAAAGAGACAATAAGTAAATTGCAAAGCAGCACTGCAGGAACACTCCTGTTGCTGGCACCTTTCTCTTACCAGGTCAGCTTTGCATGGCATCTCTAAGATAGCAACTGAGCTGCAAAATCTGTCGCAGAGGGGGAAAACATTCAAGTGTTATGACTTCAGGGATTTGAAACCTGGGAAACTTCTCTTGCACTTCAGCTAAGCATCCCATTTGATCCTGTGCAGACATGGGAGTTACCACCTGGCAGCCAGGCCACTGACACAGCCCTTGTGATGGCTGCATGAGATGAGAAGTAAACACTCTCCTCATTTCCCTCTTCCTCCCACTTCTTGCCCGCCCAAGCTGAGACCTGGCAGGGGCTGCCTCAACTTGCAACCACGCAATGATGAGCATGAGCACAGGCTTTTTGTTTCAAATCCGTAGAGGCTCTCAAGCTGAGGCAGACAAGAGCTGCCAGAGCAAGAGCTGAGCTGTGCTGGAAGTGAGCAAAGTGCAGACCTGGCACCTCCCTGCCCAGGCTGCAGCCGTGCGAGCCGTGTCCGCTGTGCCCCGACAGCAGCTTCTTCCTCGGGAAAACATGAAGCCCTCGAACAAGCTGAAACAGACCCACCAAGGCAGCAAGTTGGACCAACACACCCAAAGCAGCGGCTCTGACAGTCTGTGTATATGGATTTTTCCTCCTATTGATTAACCCATTTGGAGTTTGTTTATTTGTATTAAGGCTGCCTTGCAGCTCATTTACGCTCTCTTAATGAGGCCCCTGCAGAGTCGATGCCTCCTGTGCATTAATTACAGGCTCCATCACAGCCCATGCTTTATGGAGCATCCTCCCCGTGCTGCTCCAGCTCCACTCTGTGTACAACACTTGCCTCCCTGAGACAGGCTCCCGCACTGCCAAATCCCAGCCCTGGTCTGCCCAGCAGACTGCAGCCCCATTGCCCACAGTGGTGCACATTCTCAGAGGGGAAGCAGAAATAGCTATGAAATAGCTGACCACATTGGGAAGGAATGACCATTCACAGCACATCCCTTTTATAGTAACAGGGCTGCAGGAATAAGCCACTGTCGTAGCTTCATTTGACAATGAACAGCAGTATCAGGGGAAGATTATTTCCTTTTTCAGAGAAAGGAATCAAGATGTTCCATTTCATCTTCTTCCATATTCCAGGAGCTGAGTGCCAGCCACTCGATCTGCAGCAGCTGGCATAGTCTATGTCCAGCTGTCAAAGCAGTAGCAGAAATAAACGTTATTCCAGACAAAGGTGGTGTATGTCTAAGAGACCCTGAAAAATCTCTCACTCCTTTTAGTTGTTAGAGGCACAAATGCCAAACGGATATCTATCATTTGTTATTTCTGGATTAGAAAAATAAGGGTGCAATACTAACACTAGAAAAGCCTAAGTAAAATAGAGAAGACTTGAGCTGAAACAAGACACACACAGAAAGGCTAGGGTCACCGTAAGAAAACATTGAGGAAATAACCAAACATTCAACTTACCATTAAGCAGCGACAGTGAAAGCACCAAGAAGAGTTGCTGGTTCAAATAATAATTAACCCTGAGCTCACTTCAGATTTAAAACCACAGCACTAACAAGCTACACAGAGTCACTGATCACTTTTTACAGCTTCCCCACCTGCTCCCTTTCATCTTTAGTTTGCATTTTGAGGACAAGAGCTGTGGGACAAGAACACCTCTGCATATCTGGGTAACATCGAATGCTATACGAACTTGGTGCTGTTCAAGGTCTGCAAGCATTCCTGCCACATGAGTCAAAGCATTGCTGAGACAGCTGCCACACAAACCCAATTTGAACTGTGGGTTCTACACTGTGGATGTTCATCAGTGACATGATGAAGTCAGCAGAAGTCAGCAGCAGCAATCCACCTGAAAAAAGAAGTGGTCTGTCTGCTTTTTTGGCAGCTGGAGAGGAGGTGGTAGAAATCACAAAGGAAGCAGCATGAACTGGCAGAGCAAGATGTGCCATTTCTCTTCCCAATAAAAAAAGGGTGTACAATACTGGGACAGGAAAGCAGCTTTCTACAGCCTCAGGTGGCACATTCCACATTTCTGAATTTGCACAGTCGATAAAATAAGCAGCAACCATCTTCGGTTTGGTGCAGGACAACACGGTGGCCCCACACTGGCTAAATATCACCGAGTCTCAAAATTGTGCTTTGGCTAACGTTACTGAGCCTATGGGGAAAGTGAAAAAAATGGAATAGCAGCTCTCAGGGTTGAATACACTCACACTGGGCTTTGCATTGTAAATGTAGTATGTATTTGGGGGTATCCAGTGGTCAGCTCATGCCACTGCTGATTCACAAGTGATTAGCTTCACCTGCGGCTAAGCAGGGCCCATGCTCCAACAGTTTGCAGTGAAAGCACATGTCACAGGACAGGAATGATGCCAGTTTGCCTCACTTGCACAACTCTGGCAGCTGAACAACTCTCCACATAAGCAGGAGGCCAATGTACCTCATGCTTCAGTGCCACTTCACAACGCACTGAAAGCTGCTTGTCCTGACCCTAATTCACTGCTGAATCAGTGTTGCAAACACATCACATATTACACTTCATTGGCTTGCAGTAATGTGTATTTACACACACACACACACACACACACACACACACAAAATCTCTTTTGCTTTCAGATCATTATATTCATCTTAGCTGGAAGAAGGGGTAGTGTTATCATAGCCATAGCTGGCCTAAGGCTATATAAGGGCAAGAAAATACTCCTTCTATTACATGTTACCACTTTCCATTTATACCCTCCTTTCTGCTGACTTCAACAGGAATAACAGCACTCTTTTCCCTCCCAAATTTATAACTGCCCCTTTGCAACCATTCAGCATATGTTGCTTCATACATGCCAGCTTCCCTTTTCCCTCAAAGTGTGCAACTGAGTCATATAACAGAGCTGAATTCGAACACCTCAACCTGTATTTAGCTGGAAGTTCGCTGCTTCTGTTTCATATCTAACAAAGGGACTGTGTCCTTAAAGGCCTGTTTCTTCCCCACCTATTTTGTGGGTCTAATAAGAGATACTACCTCTCCCTATTATAACCTTGCAAAAAGAAAAAAGCACAATAGAAGTACAATTATATTTTCTCAGTCGCTAAAAGTGTAGTTCATTATGGGAACCTGACTATTACACAGTTTGGAAGTTAATTTTCAGTTACTGTTTTTGAGATTTAACAAAGACACACTCAAATTAACCTAACCATCAAACAAGTGGGAGGATTGCCAGGACAGCCTGAAAGCACTGACACTGCCTGGCCAGCCTAGTCTGCAGCCACAGAGCACTGTTCCTCTCTCCCTTCCAAACAGGCAGGTCCCCACGCTCCATGCTACCTTCACTACTTACATCAGTGACTGGTGTTCTGCTCTAAAGCAACAAAACCAGGCATCAGGTTGGTGCAAAGAACCAACAAACCGAAAAGGCATCTTTCATCAAAGCTGGGACTATCAATTACAAATTATCTGTCCAGTTGGCAACTGGAAAGACAGCACTGCCTGTGGATACAAAGAGCAAGAAGACTAGCGAAGAGCACAGTCAAACTACTGTACAAAAGATCTCAAGGGTGTTAAGGACAAGAAAGCATGGAAAAAAACCAAAAAGATTTAAGAAAAAAAACACTTGCCAAATCGGAGTAACCTCCCCTAAGGGTGTGTGGTCAATACAGAGTCCATTTAAAATGGACAAACAAAGACACCAGAGTAATGGAGTGCAGAGCCCTTGAGGAAAGGGAGGAAACAGTACTTTGCAGTAGACGAGGGCTTCTGACTGCCGATTCCTGTGGTAAGCTCCCAATTATCTGGAAACACCTCATCACATACCTTCTTCCCAGAACACGCTGTGCTTTCTGCCATGCCACGTACCGTTTTACTGTGAGTTGTCCTGGGATGTCACAGATACTGTTGTGATGTTACTTCTGGGGACACTGGACATCCCGATGAGAAAGAGGGGGCAGTGTCACTGTACCATAAGCTTTGGCTAAATAACCAAAAAAACATTCGTACAGATGTTTTCTGTAGGCAAGGCTCTCTTGAGATTTATTTTGAACTATAAAAGACTAACAAACAGTGGTATCTTGTTAGACATGCACACAAATTCCTGAAGGAGTCTTAAAAGCCGAGAAAGTAACAAGTAAGTGGTAGGACTAAGTCCCTGTGCAGCTCCCAACAAGCACCACAAGTTTACTCATAGCCTACCTGTGGGAAATGGGGAGGAAGAAGAGACTGTCACCAGTGAAAATATGTAAGATTTCCAATTATAAGAAAACAGAGGATCCAGTTCATGTGGAAGACTGACCTTTTATCTCATGCTCACTCTCTTCTTCAATACCTGGGTGACTACTGTCCAAATAACTATTTCTTGTTACTAAACTGTTAACTTTTACATCAGGCTAAACAGAATGTCAGCGGTAAATACAGAAGGCTTTAACAGAATGGGAGGAATAAGATACCTCAGTATTAGGGGTATGAAACGGGAGGAATTTTGCTGTGGCTTTGAGTCCTCCTCCACAACAGATCATTGCAATAAATCACAATAAGCAGCATAAGCATCCAACACAGTTTTGAAACAGTTGTGGTTACATCCCTGTAATGCAAGCCTAGGAAGACCAGAACTTCTCAGTTCACAGCTGGGGTTCAGGCTGTCAAAAGCTGCAATGACCAGTCACGTGGGCTTACACTCCTCACTCAGGAGGAACCAGATCAGAGCAGCAAAGGCTTTGAGTGTAAGAGATGCTCTCCAAACAGGGTGTCACCTCTGGCCCAGGAGGACGGAAGGGACCAGGGATCTAGAGGTCAGCCAAGTACAGAATGAGGAGATGCTGCAAAAGAGCTAGGGAAAAAAACAAGGTGTCCAAAGCAGCCACTGACAATGCACAAACTCCTCCAATAATTCTGGTCTCCTCACAAAGTTAGGAATCCTCCTGGGTTTTCCACATCTGCTTCTACAGCAGAAAGAGGAGTCAGCTTCAGAAACAGACTTTAGGAAGCTGGCAAGGTTGGAGAAGATGTGGAGAAAGAGTTATTTTAAAAAGCTGTTTGTTTTTAAGTGAGCATTTTGCTTAGTCCACCTGCACGCCCTCAGGAAGTTCTACCACTACAGGAGCACAGTCATCAGGCTCTGCCTCAAAGTCCCATTTAAATTTCTTCGTTAGATGAGCCTTGAATTTTTCAGCCTTTTTCCTTAGGGTCCCATCAACAGCAGCGCTGCACGTGCAGGAAAAAAACACCTAAAAGAACAGAGTAGAGGTCAGTCAGAACTCAGCCATAGCACAAGCTGTGCATCTCTTTCCTACGAAGACATCATCAACAGGGTGCACCAGCAAAAGTTTCAGGCTAGACCACTGGTAAGGGATCTACCACCCTGGAAACCACTCCAGCTTTGGGGCTACCTAAACAAAGCCTACACTTCTCCTCTCATCCTACAGCCAAGACCAACATCTTGCCTTCACTCCACTGAGTCAGTGTTAGAAGTATTTGCACTATGGTAATAACTTTGTTTCAAGCAGAAGCATGTATGTAATTAAATATGTACTACGGAATTCTGAAGTACGCATAAGTGTGACCAAAGAAAAATGTCTGAGCAGAAGGGAAAAAAAAAAAAAGGACTATCAGTTTTAATTTGCAACATAGCCAATTTTACAGCATGTGTCAAAAAGGCCAACAGGTAATTATACCCATCTTTTTCATTGTTGGATGGACCACGAGATCCCCCAAAGTATTTTGGTAATATGGTATCACCAACACCTTAGGATACAGAGGAAACTTAATAAAATTACCTTAAAGATAAGAGAGGAATGGGAACTCTCTGGAAAAAGTCCAGTTATCCCCAGCACAGCCATTCCCTTGAGTACAGGGCACTGAAATCTGGACTAACCTCTAACGGTGGCTCCAAACACACACAAATCTATTAACTTTTCACAAATTCACAGCTTCTGTTAGCACTTTGAGAGTTAAAGCACCTGTGTATGATTAAACAGGGCATTTAGCCTCAGAGCCCATCTCTCATCAGCTTGCTTCTGCTCCAATTCTGAACTTGTGATCCACAATTCATTTCCATAGGAAGAAACTTGTATTTCAAAGCCAAAAAAACCAAAAATCACTGCATGATGGAAGTGAAGGGAAAGCCCTCTGTAGAAAAAGCAGGTTCTTATTTGGGAGAGGCCTACTGACAGCTGGATAAAACATTGACAATGAGCAGCAAAGTTCATTGCTTTGTTTATCATCATTTGCCTTTTCCTTGTTCATTCTACCATGAAACTGCCTCATTATAACATAACTCTCTTACACAGCAAGGCTGCTATTTAAAAAAAAAAAAAAAAAAATTAAAAAATTATACTTC